>SJXQ01002660.1:110787-218583 GCA_006408695.1 Aepyceros melampus
TTTCAGAATTTTCCACAGTTTACTGTGATCCACACAGTCAAAGGCTTTGGCATAGTCAATAAAGCAGAAATAGATGTTTTTCTGGAACTCTCTTGCTTTTTCCATGATCCAGCGGATGTTGGCAATTTGATCTCTGGTTCCTCTGCCTTTTCTAAAACCAGCTTGAACATCAGGGAGTTCACGGTTCACATATTGCTGAAGTCTGGCTTGGAGAATTTTGAGCATTACTTTACTAGCATGTGAGATGAGTGCAATTGTGTGGTAGTTTGAGCATTCTTTGGCATTGCCTTTCTTTGGAATTGGAATGAAAACTGACCTTTTCCAGTCCTGTGGCCACTGCTGAGTTTTCCAAATTTGCTGGCATATTGAGTGCAGCACTTTCACAGCATCATCTTTCAGGATTTGAAACAGCTCAACTGGAATTCCATCACCTCCACTAGCTTTGTTCGTAGTGATGCTTTCTAAGGCCCACTTGACTTCACATTCCAAGATGTCTGGCTCTAGATTAGTCAACACATCATCATGATTATCTGGGTCATGAAGATGTTTTTTGTACAGTTCTTCCGTGTATTCTTGCCACCTCTTCTTATTGTAAAATTCAGCCTTTACTGTGAGGGGAGTAAATTTCCCTTTCCCTGATGGCTGTCTTTACATTACAGAGGATCCCAGAGGCCTAGGGCTGGAAGACACTAGTTACCAGCTTACAGTCTCGGGTTTTACAGTAGACCTTGGAGGCTGATCTGTTACAGTATTAATGGTATCAACCCCCCATGGCTCTCTTTTAGAAGACAGATATAAATACATTTAACTAAAACGAGGGTTAGCTGGGAGGCGGGTGAAGCCTAAGCTAATGAGTCTCTCAAATTCTTGAATGATATTAGATAGGAAGCAGCCCCATTTGTGATGACTGACCATTTGGGAACTATGGCTTTGAATCATCTTTTTTTTTAAAGTTTATTGATTTGCTTGTCTGCGTCAGGTCTTAGCTGCGGCACGCGGGGTCTTTGTTGTATCTTGTGAGTCTTTAATTGGGGCGCACAGACTCGCACCCAGCATACCTGGACTCTCTAGTGGCACACAGGCTCGGTCGCTGTAGCACAGAGGCTTAGTTCCTCTGAGACCTGTGCGATCTTGGTCCCCCAACCAGGGATTGAACCCATGTCCCCTGCACTGCAAGGCGGATTCTTAATGGCTAGACTGTCAGGGAAGTCCCTTTAATCATTTTTTTAAGTGGCAGGGACAGATCTTTGCAGATGCTGAGGCTCTGTGTGGCTTGACCATCTTTCTGTTTACTGACCCACACTGCAGGACATCTGGCCTGGTGTCCCTTTACGGGGAGCAAGGTGATAGGCCAACATAAGCGTGCACACCTCGAGGCTGACCTCATTAGAAGTGTGCTTACTAGTGGTGTAAACCATGGCATCTTTCTTCCTGCTGGTTTGGGTGATTTTGGAACTTGTTTGAGTTTTGCTATTTCAACAGTAGCAGGCAGGCAGCTGCAGGGGAGATAACTCCTTTGTGTCTGTAATGACACCCCCACAGAACACATTGAATACTGACTCAGACCATCCACTTGCCTTTAGGCCATCCTTTGAAAACAGACGATAACTTTCTTCAGTGTCTCTAGAGAAGACTTCAGACTTGCTTTTGCAACTCCAGTTTGCAAACAGCTAGAAGCGAGGACTTCCAAAACTCATTCCAGGCCCACCTGGTGTGATGTTACCGTTTCCATCTTAGCTGACAGGGAATGGAGGAGAGCTTCGGCACAGCTAAGAGCATCTTTGGCCTGGCCTTGGGCATGTGTGCTGGAACCAGGAGGGGTTGCTCCAGCCAGTTCTGCTTTTCGTGTTTTTCCCCCTTGTGTTATATTTTCTTTTCCTGGTCTTTCATTTAATCCTCTCAACGCCTGGAAACACTCAAGAGAACAGCAGCTATGTATTGTTTTTTCCTGATCTAGGCTGCTTTTTTTGAAAGAAAAATCACCCCGCAGCCATTATCTGTGTACTTTGCCTTTACTGGAAGCTTCCCTCGTGGCTCAGAAGGTGAAGACTCTGCCTGCCATGCAGGAACCTGGGGTTCAGTCTCTGGGTAGGGAAGATCCCTTGGAGTAGGGCACGGCAACCCACTCGGGTATTCTTGCCTGGAGAATCTCATGGACAGAAGAGTCTGGCAGAATACAGTCCACGGGGTAGCAGGAGTCAGACACGATTTTGCCATTAAACAACAACAAACAATCTTGAGGTGACTTTGTATACTCATTAAAAAAGGGAAGTGTTAATCATTCCTGGTAAAGAAGAGAAAAGATATGGCTAATGTGAGAGGAATGGGCTTCCTAGGTAGCACAGTGGTAGAGAGTCTGCCTACAAATGCAGGAGACGTGGATTCAGTCCCCTGGAAGAGGAAATGACAAGCCACTCCAGTATTTTGGCCTGGAGAATTCCATGGACAGAGGAGCCTGGTGGGCCACAGTTCATGGAGTCTCAAAAAGTAGACATGACTGAATAATACTTTAACTTTTCACTTGCCTTTCCTGAAAGAAAAGTGCGCTAATTTAGCCAGTGCTATGAGAGATTTATTCTAGGGTCCACGTTGTCATAGACTGATAAAAATTAGTATGTGATCAAATATTTGTTGGAGATACCTTTTAAAAAGTGTGTATGTGTGTGCATACACATACACATGCACACTCCTCGCTCTCCCAGCCTTGCTTAGCTTGCTCTTGAGCCCCAGAACCATTCCCTTATTCCAGCCAGATCCCTTTTTAGATGGATAGTGAAGAGATCCTTCATTTGTTTCAGAGAAGACAGAATCCAGCCTGAGTGCAAAGTCAATTCCTTCTGCTATAAATACAAATTTTTACTCAGCCGTCTTCTTTTAAAAGATACACAGAATATTTCCAATAAAATTGAGGACTTTCTTGACTGTAAACTTGGAAAGACTTCATGAAAATTTTATTTTTAAAATGATAGGCATTTGTTTAGCTCTTTACAGAGTATTCTCACAATGTAATAACAATGACAATAACAGTATCTGGTGTTTACCCATTGTTGACTATGTGACAGACACTGTTTGTAATGCTTTCCAAGCTCTTTAATCCTCTCAATAACCTTATGCTTATGGACTGTTGTTATCACTATTTCCAGATGTGTAAACGGAAGCATCAGAGGGCTACATGACTTTCCTAAGTCACACAACCAGTAAGTGCTAAGGCAGACGATTCAGCTAAAGTTATGGTTGACATCCAGGTTTTTGTCCTTCCCACCACCCCTTGTTCTCTCTTAATCATCAGCATCAAGCAAGAATGCTGCTTCAGAGCAATTAAGTGACTTAATTCTGGTGTTTCAACCAGAAGTGACAGAGAAATATTTGATGTTTTTCCTTTTCTTTTTACTGATTTCCCCCACTCTATGTCGTGGGCATCTAGGTCAATATTCTATTAGCTCAAACCATCCACTGAATCCCCATTATGTACCGGGTGCTGTATGACATTTCGTGGTACAAAGACAATGAACTTCCCGCCCTTAAAAATTTTACAGCCTGAGTTTGGGGAATTAGATAAAACACAGTGACAGACGCGGTCAGTGTGAATAACGCTCTACTAGGGCAAAGTACGTGTTCCCTGGGAACACTGGAAATGGAGCACTATCCCGGTCTTTTGATCATGAACACTGTAAGTCACTGTGAGCAGTACTGGCTCTGTGATTGGCTGTGCCATTGAAGAATTTTAAGCAGGTGGAGTAGAGAATGGTATAGGATAGACAAGAGGTTTAGAGGCAAGGAGAACCATTTAGGAGGCTATTAGAATTGTCTAGATAAGAAATGATGGGGTCCTGACCTGAGGCAGTGAGTCAAGCTTTTTCTGTCTCTCCAGGATACACTTAATTGATTCTTCTGTTGCCTTCAGCAGCCAGCATGTCTGCCTGGCTATCCATTCAGCCACTGAACCTTCATCCCTTTCTTTGTCTTCCTGAACTGCAGTTTGTGTACCTGTCTCTCCTGTCAGCTCCTCAGAGGCAGCCAGTGTATCTTTTTAATCTTTATTTTCACTGTACAAGTACTGTGTCTGGTACCTGCTTTTCAAGTTCATGATGGAGATCAGTTTAGTATGGCCCAGTCTGGGGTCTTTTGCCAAGGATTAAAAGGGCTGTTGGAAAGGAAGGATGAGGGAGGAGATGTCTTTTGCTCTACAGAAAAACTGAACGATGTTGACAGATGAGAATTGCCTGTGACTTTACTTGGACTCTGCCAGAATGCATTAGCATTCTTCTGGGATTTAAGGTAATTTCCTGGCAGGTCTAATGTTTATTCTTAGTAATGTTTACACAACTTCTGTGCCATCTCTTAAAAACAAATTAGGCTTCAACACAAATAATTAAAGATAGGAATAGCCAAAAAAAAAAAAGAAAGAAAAAAAGACGGAAGCAGAAACATGGTTCTAGCACCCGTGTCCCAGAGTATGAACTCACCCTCTAACCGGCAAGTGAAACCCTGCTCCCCTCCCTGAAGTTGTGTGAGGGCTGTCCATTTAGCTAAGGGGCTTGCAGCATTTCTTTATGTTTTTAAATGTGAAAGCCTCCATGGGAGTCAGATAGAGAAATCAGATTTTTATAAGGAACTGTTCTTGCTGAAGCCAGAGCCACTTTGGGGAACTGGAAGCCGTCTCCAACTGTCTTCTTCTCCACCTCTTCCTCACCCCTAAGTAAAAGGATTGTGGAAAGCACTAATTAAGAGCATCCACATTTCCCTTTTAACTGTTCATTTTGATCCAATTTCTCCTAAATTTCGCACTATTATTACATGGAGCTTTTCACAGCCACTTAGAGGTTTTGTTTTTATGTTCCAGCACTTTTGGACCCTGGAGTCTTCCAACCAGTCAGAGGGGGATTTGGCTTCTCCTCTGCCTTCCTCCCAGGTTCTCATGTGCCCTTCTCCAGCAAAGGCTGGAAGACAAGCTTACACCTTGCTGTAGATGCCTACCAAGACCTTAACTGAGAGATAATCATCGTTTAGATAAAAGACTTCCTTGAGAGGATAAATGTTAAGGTAACATTTTCCTTGAATTCACGCAGTTTATTGTTCTTGTTAAAATTTAATTATACCCCATGGAGCTCTGGCACATGGGGCTATATTTAAGGCCATTGTGCTTCTATCAAATGTGTTAAAATTAATTCTTGGCCTTACAGAAAAAGAGGCTGAACTCTGGGCTTAAAGATTTTTCAGGATTACTAAGAGGCTTAAAGAGATCAAAGAGACCTCAGCTTGTTTGTGCCAAGGTATGAAAATGTAGTCATTTTTTAGTCTTGAGCACAGAGGAAGGATTTGTGTACATAAAATTTGGTAAAGGATTACTTTTTAGAAGAAATGAAAGGCGGTCTGTGGGTGTGAGTTTTTAGGCACTTTGTTAAAGGTGGTCTGCCCAATTCTGTCTTCTGTCCTCAGTCCAGTTCTCCCCACCTGTTTTCAGAAAGCTTTACCAGTCATGTTCAGAAGCCCACCAGGGGTTGAGGTGAGGGCTGTCTGTCAGCCCTGTTTGGTGGCTACGTAATGAATTCCTACTGTCCAGTAATGCTAAGGTTGTGCCCCACTTGAGAAACCTGATTGATAAACACTTTATATTCTGTAATTCTCAGCTCTATTAAGGGTGATTATTTACTTTGAAAGAGCATTTTGAAAGTAAGTGTATTTATCCTAATTCCTGAAAATAGCCCTCTCTGAATGCTTCCTGGGGACTGTTTACAGATCATGTACAATCTAGACGAAGGAGAAGAGAAACACAGAGAGCTAAGATGTTTAAGGATCTGCTGACTCTTTGCAGAACAATCCACAAAGGTGGTTAAGAGTCTGAAATAATTTAAGTTTCTCAGCTTCAATTTATGTATATCTTTTTTTGTTTTAGGAATGCAACACTCATTTATGATTTGTCTAAAGAATATAGCAATTGTAACATGCTGACGTTTGATTTGCTGTGTAATTTATAAGACAATTCAGTGAATAGAAGGACAGAAGGACATCTGCCTCCCTTTCTCAGTGGCTTCCAGGGCTCAGTGAGAAACCAGGGATAGAGAATTTAACTTTCTCTCACTTTGTTGAGTGTTGCTTGTGATCTCTGAAGGGAAGTGCTTATCTCGAAGTTTTTACTTTCTTTCAAGAAGGTTCTTTTTGCTATTGACTCCTAGAGGGAAAGAAACCAAATAACCCTGGGTATCCTTGAACATATTTATATTCATTTTTCATGTTTCTACACAATTTAAATATAAGAATACTGATGTTCTTAAGAGTTACAAATCCTCAAAGCCAACAGAATAGATAGATCCATTAGATAGATCATAATGGAGAAACGAACATAAAAGGTGGATGATCTGATAAGACTCTGAAGAACTGTGAAGATAGGCTTATCAGATTACACCAAGATGCCAGGAATATTCATTTGAGCTTCAAATATTTACTGAGTGCTCAGTATATGCCAAAAATGTACTAACTAGGTAAGGTTCAAGGAGAAGGTTATTAAACATCTGAGCAGAATCAAATAAGAGGTCATGATCTTTTTGAGCAGACCTCAGCAAATCCCATGGATGGAGGAGCCTGGTAGGCCACAGTCCATGGGGTCGTGAAGAGTGGGACATGACTGAGCGACTTCCCTTTCACTTTTCACTTTCATGCATTGGAGAAGGAAATGGCAACCCACTCCAGTGTTCTTGCCTGGAGAATCCCAGGGACGGGGGAGCCTGGTGGGCTGCCGTCTATGGGGTCGCAAAGAGTCAGACACGACTGAAGCGACTTAGCAGCAGGAACAGCAGCACCAAGAGGTCTCTGTTTTAGTACTTTGTAGGAATTTGGCAAATCAGAACATATCCAGAGAGAGCAGACTACAGGGAGAAGGTTCTGGCAGCCATTTTGTTTGAGGAATTGTTGAAGAAACAAAGACTATTTACCCGGAAAGAGGAAGATTTTTGGTAAAGAGATCATGAAAAATGTCTCAGTCTTTACCATTTATAAGATAGCTGCTGACCATACATGACTAAAGTAATTAAGATTAAATAATTTAAAAATCAGTCCTTCACTTACACCTATACATTTCAGGGGCTCAGTGGCCACATGAACAAGCAGCTACCATTTTGGACAACACACAGATTTCCATCACTGCAAAAAGTTCTGTTAGATATAACTGCACTGAATACTTGAGGGATTTCATGCTTATTAAAAGAATAAATTCAAATTGTATATCTCCAGAAGGCACAGTTTTGCCCAATGGAGAAGAACTAGAGGGGAAATGTTCCAACACTAGAGGTATTCCAGTAACAGAAGAAGCAGAGTTGGAAGTTCTCTGAGAGGGGGAGTGTCTCCTCTTGGTGACCCTTGTCAAGGATGCTGTAGAGGAAGTATATGTAGATGGCTCCTGCAGCATCCCACTTTCAGACTTTGCTTGTCCACATCAGGCCCCCAGCCAGCCCACTCAGCCATCTGTTTAGACTCTGCAGCCCCACCATCATGTGTGATGGAAAGTACCCCAGACTCAGCTCCCTCTCTCCCTTCTGTTTTAATCTGATTTAAACCCTCCTTGGGTGGTTGGTAATTTACAAAGCTCATGAAAACCTTTCAATGGAATTATGCCTAGAAAGAAATTATTTCTGGAAATTACAAAATGGGGATATAATTTCTGAATTTAAATTCAGGTGATGAGGAATGAGGATAATGAAAGACCTTGTTTTTTAACCCTGTGTAGGCTTGAGTTATCTAAGACCCTATGTATTAAAACACTTGAATTTAATCAGAATAAAATATCAATTAGCAGTTGGCAACAGTTTTTCCTTGGATATGACACAAAGTAAATAGTTGACCTGTATCTGGAGAGATCTGTGTTTGCAGGGTATCTTAATGGCAAAGCCATGATTTCTCAAATACTTGGTCAAATTCATATGGAATCAAGGGACCATAGTGGGAAGGTATTTTATATATAAAGCTCTTTAATAGCTTTTGAAGAGACTGCCTGAGAACTCAAATAATTATTTCAGGAAATCTGAAACCAGGAGGAGATACCTGAGCACATTCCTTAATTAAGCTTGATGTATTGCCTTGCTTAAGAATCTCAATTCTGGTCAAGCCTGGGCAATTTTATTGGTCTTTTGGAGTTCTGAAATGACACTCTCAAACTGCCCAAGAGTACCAGAGAAGGAAAATGACACTCATTAAATACATTAGGATTGTCTGTAAGAGGTGAAGAGAGAAAATGAATTGCAGTTCGGTAGAGTCACTGGAGGCAGCTTGTGGTCTAGACTGACAGCTGTCTCCGACTGACCTTGCCATTTTCCAAACTCTCCATGGAAAGTCATTGTCTTTTTTTTTTTTTCTACCTTAATTGTTTATTTTTCACATCTTTAAGTTTGCTCTTTTGGATGGTGGATGTTATAAGCAGCTGTTTTCTCTTCTCTCTCCTCTCCTATTCAATATAGACTCTGGTTGACTTCTATCCAGTTGGTGGAGGTCAAACATACTTTAGGCAAGCGTTTTATCATTGATGTTCTCCAGCCCACCCTGTGCTTGAAACTCAGATATCACTTCTGTTCCGTGACCCTCTGAGAAAATGTCTCCTTCAGGCAAACAGATGATTTGCTAGAACTATTCTAGAAACTGTCCAACTGTTTGGACTACTCTAGATTTGCTAGAACAGTTTCTTCAGGAAAGCTTCTTTGGCTTGAGCTGGTACACTGAGGAAGGAGCTCTTGTCTGTGTATACAGTCTGTATACAGTCAAGAGAAAGTTCTCATGAGCAGTGATGCTTAAATGGAGTTAGAAGATGAGTAGGAGCTTGTGGCATGGATGAGGGTGGAAATATTCCAGGGAGTAGGAATGGCATGTGTGCAGGGAAGCTCCAGACTTGAGATGTCTGAAGGAAACTCAAAGATAGCTCTGTGAAAAGAACTGGTGAGAGAATCATTTATTTACAAACAAATATTTATTAAGTACCCATGATTTGCTCAGCCCTGTTCTAAGCACCAGAAATACTTTAGTAAAGTAAGAAAAAATTCCTGCCCTTATGGAACTGATATGCTGAAGGGAAGATTCAGAAAACATTTGATACATATAATTCAAGTATTAAGTTAGTCCTTTCTAAATTGCTTGGAACAATTCTTGGAATATAATAAGGGCTATATAGTGAGAAATTTGGGGGTGGGGGGCAGGGTGCTCCCAAATCATTGCAGATGGTGAGTGAAGCCATGAAATTAAAAGACACTTGTTCCTTGGAAGAAAAGCTGTGATCAGCCTGCTGCTGCTAAGTTGCTTCAGTTGCGTCCGACTCTGTCTGACCCCATAGACGGCAGCATAGACTCCCCCGTCCCCGGGATTCTCCAGGCAAGAACACTGGAGTGGGTTGCCATTTCCTTCTCCAATGCATGAAAATGAAAAGTGAAAGTGAAGTCACTCAGTCGTGTCCAACTCTTAGTGACCCCATGGACTGCAGCCTACCAGGCTCCTCCATCCGTGGGATTTTCCAGGCAAGAGTACTGGAGTGGTGTGCCATTGCCTCCTCCAATGATCAACCTAGACAGCATATTAAAAAGCAGCGACATTATTTTGCCAGCACCTGTCTCTCTAGTGAAAACAATGGTTTTTCCAGTAGTCATGTATGGATGTGAGAGTTGGACTATAAAGAAAGCTGACTGCCAAAGAATTGATGCTTTTGAACTGTGTTGTTGGAGAAGACTCTTGAAAGTCCCTTGGATGCAAGAGGATCCAACCAGTCCATCCTAAAGGAAATCAGTCCTGGATGTTCATTGGAAGGACTGATGCTGAAGCTGAAACTCTAATATTTTGGCCACCTGATGCAAAGAAGTGATTCATTGGAAAAGATCCTGATGCTGGGAAAGATTGAAGGCAGGAGAAGAAGGGGACGACAGAGGATGAGATGGTTGGATAGCATCATTGACTTGATGGACATGAGTTTCAGCAAGCTCTGGGAGTTGGTGATGGACGGGGAAGCCTGGCATGCTGCAGTTCATGGGGTTGCAAACAGTTGGACACAACTGAGCAACTGAACTGAAGTATTTGATATACTGAATAATTCCGTGTGTTTGTTAGAAGGCAATGTGTTGTCTAGGGTGGGGGTGGGGATTATAGAGTTTGGTAAAGAAAATTGAAAATGCCAAAGAGGGTAGATAGTAATGTCACAATGCCTTTGAGAAGCCTTTTTCCAAAAGCACCATGGAACAAAGATTTGCAAGGGATATGGGGTTAACAGTACAGTTATTTTGATAAAGCACCTTTCTGTGCAGGTAACAATCAGTGCAAAGACCACAAGACTGGAGATTGTCTTCAAGAAATAGTAAGGATGCAAGGGTGGGAGAATGAGGTTGGGGAGACAGAAGGGGCAGATGGAAGGTCATCATAAGGACTTCAGCTTTCATTCTGAGAAAATTGAAGGGCTGTGAAGTCTGACTTAGATTTGAAGAGGTCAGTCTGGTTGCTCTACTGAGAATGGACTTTAGGGGGTAGCACTAATAGCCACATGAAAAGGCAGCAAGCTGAACAGCTACTCAGGATACTAACCTGTAAAGGGCACTGAAATAGTACTTGTTTTAAGAAGAGATTTTTCCTACTAGAACTCACTTCAGGGAAGGTACAGTTCATATCAGTGAAATTTAATCAAGAACTTAAATTTCTTTTTTAAAGAAAAGAAAGTTAAATCTAAGAACTCGCCCTCAATCAAGAACGTGATTGGCTGGGTAACGGAGATAGCCACTGAGTCGTTCTGAGGACCGTGGGGCTAGTGAAATGTGGACTCTTTGTTTTGAAGAGTATGAACTACAGTGTGGGGCCAGAGTGGAATTATGAGAATTAGGAAAGAGAGGATTCCCTCCACTTGGAGTTCAGCCCCTCCATAGACTAGGGTTCTTATTGAATCAGACCACCCAGAGAGCCAAGCTTCAGTCCCACTGCTCTGAGAGGAAATATAGGACAAGATCCTGAATGACCTTGAATACCCTTCACAAAATACCTGGTTACATAAGCCACACATTTCCATGATGGCCTTCTTTTCCCATCTTCAGACCCTAGAGAAGGAGAATGTTCTATTCCTTCATCCTGGGAGCAGTTTTATTCCACTCTTCAGTAATAATGATTCACTGTTACTCAGAAAGACATTGCAAATCATTTCTGAAAGTGTCTGCCCTTGAACAATGGGGTTTAGGTGAGGATGGCTCAGAGGGTTAGCTGCTGCTGCCCTAAAGATTTGGCCCCTTGGAGTGGAGCCCTAGGGATCATTGACATGGGTGAACAGTTCCCAGAACTGCAGTTCAGAAAGGACTATCTGGTCGCCAACAACCTGCTTTAATACAGCACACTTTTGTTGAGTGCCTGAACCGTGACTTGTGTCCTTGATAGACTCACTTCCAGCTCTATCATCTGTCCTCTGAGAACTTGTCAGTCCTATCTAGATTAGACCAGTTAACAAACAAGAAGCAAGCTCATATATGCATGCTATTCATTCAAAGTGCGCATATAGTTGTTTAATATGAAGAAATGCTATTTTGCTTGTAACTGTGTTTAATTATTCTGGAATGGTGAAAGTACAAGTGTAACAGAAGTTTTCTGTGTTAATCACCTGTGTATACATGTCAAAAAATATGCCCAGTGTCTCATTCTTTCCTTTTTCTTGGTGTCTATTCTGAATATGTTTGCTGAAATATACATTTTTGTCTGCTGAATCCAATTTAAAAATTGAGGCTTGTATTTTATTCATCTTTTCGAAATGTAACTTTTCTAAATGTACTTATTTCAACCCAAGTATTAATCTGAGATAGTTTGGATATTTTTAAAAAATGAGTTCTTTACTAGAGGTAGCTTGAAAAGCACTGAACTAGAAAACTAAGGAGAGGGACTATGCTACTGTTTTTATTTCTTATTTGTGGAGACCGTCCAGGCCCATCAGCAGTAAGGATGCTCCCAGTTGTTTTACACTTGCAACAATGGGTTTATGGGGCACCGTCTGCACCCAATCTCCCGTCCTCTCCTATCTCTATGCCCGGGACTACACAAGGCGGTTCCCTATGGAGTCAGTAAAGCTGCCCACAAAGAATACAGTGAAAAGAATAAAGACAGAACCTCCCATCAGCCAACTCATTTTAGACAATAAAACCAACTGTAAAAGTCAATCCAAAGGTCAAGCAATGTGGGAGGCAGAGCATCTTACCCTTCATGGGAAGGCGAACTTAAAGGTTATTTTTCCTTTACCTTCTTTCTAAAGGGAGCACAGCCGTCAAAAGAAGAAAGCTGACAACCTCCAGTTCAGCTTTCAGGATTTCAGCTGAGAATATCTAAGAAGTATTTTTCTTCTCACCATGAAATTATCTGTTAAAGCAATTCTGCAGTCAGTCTGAATACATATAAACTAAAATGACTTACACTCTGAGAGTTAACATTTGCAATTGGTAACGTGCAAAAAGCAGCTTTGCAAAATGTGCCTCTGTGTGCAGAGCCCAGTGAGCAACTAACTAGTCCTCCTGACCAAGCTCTGTGGGCACAGAACCTGGGTGGTGTCATCACCGGATCTGGCCTGGGCCTACCAAGTTGGCATCTGGCTACTCAAAGTCTGGTGGGAAACATTCACCATCAAAGAGCTAGGTTCTTAAACCAGGATGGATTATACATGTACTTTTTCAATTTCATAAATACAGTTCTAACCTTTTAAAAATATCAGCTGGCAAAATCCTTCATGAAGATGTATTCTTTCCTTAACTCCATATTTATCATATAGCAAACATTAACACCTCATGTGAAGAGTTGACTCATTGGAAAGATTCTGATGCTAGGAGAGACTGGGGGCAGGAGGAGAAGGGGAGGACAGAGGATGAGATGGCTGGATGGCATCACTGACTTGATGGACATGAGTTTGAGTGAACTCCGGGAATTGGTGATGGACAGGGAGGCCTGGCATGCTGTGATGCATGGGGTCGCAGAGTCGGACACGACTGAGTGGCTGAACTGAACTGAAACATTAGCAAGTACCTCTGTGTTTCAAGGATCTAGGTGGAGAACTGGAAAGATCAAAGACAAAGGTATCCAACCTAAAGGAGTGTTTGTTATATGGCAAATAAGTAATTATTTAAATACCTCTTATTTGCACATTACAGTTTACATTTGAACATCACAGCTGCCCTCATCCCAGTGAACGAGACAATGACGAGTTATTGCCATTTTTCCAAAGAGGAACTGAAGAATAGGATATATTAAAGTATCATTCTACCTTCACACCACAAACCTTCACACCACAAACGGCAGATCCAGAACATAGTGCTGGCTAAAAGCATAACTTTAGTATCAGCTGAATCTGGGTTCACAACCAGCTCCAGTAGTCATCACTTTGTCTGGTTATTTTGGACATAGCCTATTTGTGCTTCTGCCTTCTTTATCTATAAAATGGAGATGACATCTGCCTCATAGGCTATTGTAAGATTAATTGAGAAAATGTGGAGGTGGCAGGAGCTTAGTAAGTGATGGTAGGTATCAGTACTTTATCAAGAATACTTTATTAACCTCCCATTTACACGACACTCTGTGGAAGAGAACATTAACACAGGAACTCACGATATAGTACAGGGTGAGGTAGACAGAGGAGGCGACATGATAAAATGGAAGTGGCAAATCGGGCACTGATGAGGGCTACCTCCTCAGTGTTCTCATAGTAACATCTAGATCTCAGAGCATGCGTGGAATGTGCTCTGATTAATAGGGTCTGTGGCCACCCTACCCTCACCTCTCACCAGTAGATTATGAACTCCAGGTAAGTTTCAGTATTTTTCCTAAAACTTAGTTCCATAGAAATACTGACGGAGATCACAGAGTCAGAATAAGGGCACCAAGGACACAGCCATGGTGTCTGCCCGTGGAACATGCCATGGAGCTGACACTCAGCTCAAGCGTGCTGAGGTAGGTAGATTGCTGACGATGAGACTGGTCTTTCTGGGATTTTCAGTTGTATTTTATTGATTTCTACTGTAATTCCATTGTTGTATGACAATCATTGTTATATGGTTTCTGTTCTTTTTAATTTGTGAAAGTGTGTTTTCTGGCCCAGAATGTGGTCTCTCTTGGCAGATATTCCAAGTGAGCTTGAGAAGAGTGTGTATTGTGCTGTTGATCATAGTCTGGAGATGTCCATTGTATCCGGTTGATTGATGGTGTTGAGTTCAACCAGGTCCTTACTGATTTCCTCCCTGCTGGATCTGTCCATTTCTGATAAAGGGATATTAACATTGTCAGTTATGGTCGTAGGTTCATGTGTTTCTCTTTGCAGCTCTATGTTTTTGCCTTGTGTAGTTTGATACTCTGTTATTAGGTACATACACACTGAGAGCTGTTATGACTTCTGGGAAAATTGACTCCTTTTGCTGTTGTTTTATATAATTCATTTTCAATTTTTTTTTTCTAAAATGAGGCGGGTAATGCTATGTTCTCAAAATTCACTTTCAGGGCCTCATCACTAGCCGGTTCCAGATATATTAGTTAACTTTAAATTGTTTTTTTGATGAAAAATGAATCTGTAGAATTTTTATGCATAAACCTAGGAAAAAAGATTCAAAATATTCTATCAAATTCAGGATATACTTGGCAATAATTTTTGGCAGATGTGCTGTATCAATATCATCACCTCTTTCACTGAGAATTGTTAAAAGTCTAGAACGTGGTATAAACATGGAAACTGTTCTTTTAAGCAGCATCTAGCTTTCATTTTTGGTTTTCAATCTTATCTGCCATCGAAAAAATGTTTCTCCTTAGTATGACAGTATTAAGATCATTAAAATAGCAGGGACAAAAAAAAAAAAAGCTAGTGGGAATGAGCACAGGAAGCTTGGCTTGATGCTCTGTGATGACCTAGATGGGTAGGATCAGAGGAGGGGTTTTTCCTCTTGATAACCATCAGCATACAATATTGTTGTTTATGATTAGCTGCCTTCTCCATTGTTCATTCAGAGTCACCATGAATTTAACTCACTTACCTTTATGTATTTCACGATTTTTGCTATGTCACTAAATACAATGTTTAGTTTGGCTGACTTGTTTTCGAAGCCAGCCATTCTCAACAAAGGCAGCAGTACATTCATTTACCTTCTGGTATAAATTTATTAATCTGGGTAGTCACTCCAGAATGTTTTCCTATCATTGCAGCTGTGCTATCAGAACATACTTGTACATAGAACTTAAACTCCAAACCACATCTGTTGACAGTGGTAATTCTTTTTAGCTTAATACATTTGAAAGCTAGTGGTATCTTTTGGCAGTGAGCATGAAAAAAAATTTTTCCTTCCTTCGTATCACCACCATGCCCAAATCACATCCATACTGCAAGATTGCCGAAATAGCAGCACACATATTAATGTGCAATGACAAACATTTCTCTTGCTTCATTTGGGCAATGAGTTGATCTTATCATTTCCCTGACATGTTAATCTGTGATTTTATTTGAAAGTGGAAATGGACTTCCCTTCTTTGCCACAGATTCATGTTTCCAAATAAACACCTCTGTTGCAGATTTTCACTAATGCCTCATCGATTGCACAGGTTATTTTTTTTTCCTTAGCAACCCAAAGTGCTATTTTAGTAGAAGTGCATAAGCATTAATGTGTAAAATATTGAACATTTGCTTCTGCGGCTTTCTAATGCAATACTTTAGAATTTCAAATAATTCTTTTAGGTTTGAGCTTTTTTCTTTTTTCTTTTTTCCAGCCTTTTATGAGTAAATTGTTGCCCGAGAAGTTTTGAAGGAATCATTAGTTGGAACATCTCTGCCAATAGCACACCTTTGGGTTTAGCATGCCACCCTCAAACACGGCTGCAAACTCAACTCAAACTTAATATAGAGGAGTGGTCCTCCTGAATAAAACTAGCACAAAGTCTTTAGTCTCTATTTCTTGGGAATCACTTCCTTTGCTATTATTTGGTTTCCTTCTACTGATGCATTCAGATAAAGTATATCTTTTGTTACTGAAACAAACAAGAGAGTAAAGTGGAATTTCTTCTGTTTGAAATTAGAAATAAAAAGATATAATACAAAATTTCCTTTTTTAATTAAGCCAATGTTAAGCTACAAATTAAGCAAGTTTGATTAAAAGTTGAAATGATTATGAGAGTAACAAGTTAGAAAAGTAAATCGATTCCAACATTTTTTGTATCTTCCTTGTCTTCTGTGGATTCTCTCATCTGACTTCCTAATCATCACTTTTCATCTCAGCTGTCAAGGAGTTGGGTAGGAAGATGTTTCTCTAGTAATTGTTTAAAATCCCTCTATAGCCTAATTCATGGAAAAAGTAGGGAAACCAGGATTTCATGTCTTTTATGTTTCATGTTATTTCCTAAGGAGTATGATAGTATCTCGGAGAAGGGGATGGCACCCCACTCCGGTACTCTTGCCTGGAAAATCCCATGGATGGAGGAGCCTCGTAGGCTGCAGTCCATGGGGTCGCTAAAGAGTCGGACACGACTGAGCGACTTCACTTTCACTTTTCACTTTCATGCATTGGAGAAGGAAATGGCAACCCACTCCAGTGTTCTTGCCTGGAGAATCCCAGGGACAGGGGAGCCTGGCGGGCTGCCGTCTATGGGGTCACACAGAGTCAGACACGACTGAAGCGACTTAGCAGCATCAGTAGCATGATAGTATCTAATTGTGTCCTGGAGAAATGAGACATTTTCACCATCCCAGTTATAAGATCCATGATTATATTGATTATGTTTAACTGTATATATGGTATCAAAAAATGTGATGGCTTCATATCAACACATATATTTTGAGCACCTACGATATTCCAGGCCCTGTGATAGATGTAGTAGAGAAGACTAAGTCAATCATAGCATCTGTCATCTGTGACCTGACAAACATAAGTGTATTGATTATCTGTTGCTGCATAACACATTACTCAAAGCTTTAAAGTGTTAGTTGCTCAGTATGTCCGACTCTTTGCAACCCTATGGACTATAGCTCACCAGGCTCCTCTGTCCATGGGATTCTCCAGGCAAGAATGCTGGGGTGGGTAGCCATTTCCTTCTGCAGGGGATCTTCCCAACCCAGATTAAACCTGGGTCTTCTGCATTGCAGGCAGATTCTTTACCACCTGAGCCACCAGGGAAGCCCACTCAAAGCTTAGTGATTTCAAACTGTAAATATTTCTTTATTTAGCTCATACATCTGCATCTGGTTGGTGGTTCATCAGGGCGTCTCACTTCTGTTTCATAGGTTGTCAGTAGGCTCAGCTTAAATAGGGACTGGATGCTCCTCCTTCAAGATGGCTCGCTCACATGGGTAGCAGATTGGTCCTTGGGACCAATTATAGCCTGGGAACTTAGCTGAGGCTTTGAGCCAGGGACTCAGGTTCCTTTCCATGCAGGCTTCTGCATAGGATGCTTGGACTTCCTCACAGTGTGATGGCTGGGTTCCAAGTGTGAGTGTTTCAAGAGGTCAAGGCAGAAAGGCATGGCACTTTTAAGACCCGACCTCAGAAGTCACATAACATGTCTTCTGTCAGCTGTAGAAGTTGTATAAAGACCTGCCTTTATAGGCAGTCACAAAAACCTGCCAAGTTAAAAGAGAAGGGGACAAACCTATTGATGGGTATATGGCAAGATTATAGAAGAGTGATGGGATACATTGTTGTAAACATCTTTAGAAATACAGTCTGCCATACAAGTCATTTGTTTATTCATTCCACAGATATTTGTAGGCACTTACTATGTGCCTGGTCTGTTAAGGACTGAGCACTCAAAGATAAATCAGAGATGGTTTCTGCCCTAAAGGAACTATCAGTTTTAGGAGAAAAAGATGATATAATGAACTATATATAATAAAATGTAAGTACTATACCAAAGTTTATACAAATTAAATAGTGACACAAAAGAAGGGGTAAAATTCTCGGGCAAGTTACATATATGATGACTCTCAAAGGATCTGTAGGGCAATAGTTCTCAAAGCATGATCTATGTGTCCGTGGGGGTCCCCTGGACTTTTTCAGGGAGTTTGTGAGGTCAAAACTATGGACGTAATAATACTCAGACATGGTCTGTTTGACTGTGTAGATGTGTCCACTGATGATATTTACAAAAGCAGTGGTGTGTGAAAGAGTTAGCCGCATAGCGCGAATGAGGCAGTGTTGACCTGTATTTGTAGTCTTCATATTCTTCACTGCTCTGCACTCATCAACAAAAAATTTAGTTTCACTCAAGAATGCCCATGATGGAGCCAGAATAATTAAATTTATTAAATTTCAATTCCTGAGTACATATTTTAATATCCTATGTATAAAATGAGAATTATGCATAAAGCCCTTTGCATACTGAAATATTATGACTGTTTCAAGGAAAAGATTTTGTGCAGTTGAATTCCCAGCTGAAGTAGCTGTTGTTTTCAGTACCACTTTTTACTTGAGAGAACAACTGACGGACAAACTAGGGTTATTCAAGCTTGGGTGTTTGGCAGACATTTTCTTGAAAATCAGTGAGGTGAGCCTGTCACTTCAAGGAAAAAAACTGACAATATTTGTTGCCAGTTATGAAATTAAAGCTTTCAAGCAAACATTAGGATTGTGAAAAACTGATATCTGCCAACATGAATTTAATGGTTTCCAAAGAATGGTTTGATGCAATTGATATGATTAGCAAATTGATTTTTTGATCTTTTTTTAATGAAATGTGTTGGTTTGGCACAAAGAAATGCAATTTTTGGAAGAGCTTTATAACACAGTGAATCCATATTTTCCAAATGACCAGTGCACAGTGTTCAAAATCATGCATAAGTAAAAAGATCCATTCAAAGAATTGAGAAAGACCAATGGGTTAATGTAATGGAGTATGAAAATTTTACTGATCTTTCAGACTCCACATTAAATTGTAAGACACTACCACTTGTTGAATTTTAGGATAGTATCAAAAGCAAGTTCTCAGTTATCCAAAAAGTAGTTCTTTCTTTTCTATCTACATATCTATGTGAAACTGAATTTTCCTTTCAACTACGATGTATTGCTTCAGACTGAATGCAAAAGCAGGTATAAAAGTCTGTTATCTCTGAAGTCAGACCTTAAAAAGATTTAGAAAAATGTGAAGCAGTAACATTCTTACTAATTTTTTAATGTTTTGGACAATACTGCTATTTTCATAAAATGTATTATCTATGTTAATATACAATGAGTTTATTATTTTTTAAAGTGGATATGTAAATATTTTTAATTTCCTCAGATTTCGTTTCTAATGTGGTAAATAGTGATAGACATAGGACACATAAACGAACACTGTCTGTGGTGCACAATCTTTTGAGGGTAGAAAGGAGACCCGAGACCCAAATTTGAAGCCCAAATTTCAGGCGATCGCATTCAGCGGGATAATGAACCTGCTGGGAACAAAGTCTCAGCAGTCCCAGTGAGTGCGCTGGGCAGCTTGGAAGACTGTGCACGTTCAGATGGGTACCAGAGTAGAAGACGGGGCAGAGAGAGAGGAGGCAGGTTGGTGGGCAGGGGGCAGCTGTGATAAAGTGCTGAGGCCTCAGACGGCCTGCTTCAAATCTTGTTGGACCACTTGGTTCCCATATGAAGTGGGGCAAATTACTTAGTCTCTCCGTATCTTAGTTTTCAAACAGGGGTAATCATAGCTTTGTTATCAACCAGGTTTCTTGACCCCCCCTAATCAAAAGAAACTGATAAGGAGCCAGACAAGAAATTTAGACAAGGCTTTATTGAGGCTCCAGCCGCCTCAGGGGGAGCAAGAACAAGCTCCTTTGCTTGCTCACCCCTTCCTGAGAGCGGCAACCAGCTGGTTCCTTCGATGAGGGTAAGGGTAGGTACTGGAGTTAGGCTAGAGGGGTGGCTTAGGTGGTCTTCCCACCCCTTTGGTATTGAGTGCAGGCAGCATGCATAGTACCCTGCTTTTGGCTCCCAGCTCTTCAGAAGTGGCAGTTGGATTTCTGTCTTCTGTATCCTGTTGCTCGTGATTTGCCCTAACTGTGCGCGCGTGCAGTTATATTTAGTCCCTTGTAGTTTCTCTCTACTGTGTTGCTCAAAGAGACGTTTGTCCAGATGTAAGCACTGGACGGCAAAGGGCCCCAGGTCCCAGCCTGTCTCAGCACCTAGTATTTAAGTTTATGAGGATTTAATGACGCAATCTCTGTGAAGTACTCAATGTGGTATTTGGCACAAAGAAAGATCTCCATAAATGTTGGCTATACCATGGTGTTTGAACTCTACTCTCTAGAAAGGAGAGTACTGAGAGGGTTTTTAGCGAGAAAAAGACACAACTGGGGTAAGATGTTCTGTAAATAAAATATATGGAGGGCACGTGCTGTCATTTTGACTTTTCTTAATGCGATGTGGTCCTCACAGGAAAACACATCTGAGTTTCACGGGGTATATCTGGGATGGAAGTCCTCAACCTCACAAAACCTCCTGGGCATCCCAGCGCATCACTCACTGTAGGAGTGATTTTATATACACCCGGAAATGAGTTCTCTTCTGTGGAAGATTTTGCTGGCCTATTAACTTTCAAATATGCGTTGATTTTTTTTTTTCTTCTTCTTTTCACTCAAAAAGCTCTTCATGTGCTTTACTAGTTACAAAATCATTTCACTCCCCTCAAGTCATTGGCTGCCTGATGCCTGTTTTTACATTACCATAGTTTCTGAGATGACCAAACGTTACCATGGGCGCAGTCTGCAGAACTGGGCTGGGCTGGGGGTAGCCATGGGGCAAAGAGCACTGGGGGCCTAGAAATCACTTATAGAGATTGAAGTAAATGCCCCTAGCTCCCATTTATCTTTCAAAACTCTTCTCTGAGCATGCTGTGCGCCCTGCCTGCCTCCGCCACCCTCAGTCTAGATTGCACCCTGACACACCACGGCTCTTCACTTATAGAGAGTGAAGTTCAATTCATCAATAATGTGCTGAGAGTTTTCTCTGCGCCAGGTCCCGAGAAAGCAGCAAAGGTTAGAGAGTTACTTCTCACCTCCGTCTTAGAGAACTTTGCCTGTCCTTTCGGTAAGGAGGCTGAGGTTTGTGGGCAAATAACTATATTTGTGAGCTGTGTGTGACAAGTGCTAAAACAGAAGTAAAAGCAAAGTGTTTGGGGAGCCCAGTGGAGAGCCTTCTTCAGGCTTGAGAAGTCTGGCAAAGACCTGATGGCATGTGAGCTGAGCCTTGAAAGTGGGGTCAGCTTCTAGAAGGTAGGAAAGGACACATAAAGGTCTTTCTATTGAGAGAATAACATGGGGTTAAAGGTAGGGATAAAACACCTGCAGCATTGGACTTCCCTGGCGGTTGAGTGGTTAAGACTCTGTACTTCCAATACAGAGGGTGCAGCTAAAAGTGTTCACATTTGGCATTGAACAAAAAATAAAGCAGGCAGCATCAGCAAGGTGATCTCTGGGGCTCAGTGCAAAATGCTTCTTGTTCGGTAATCATTAAGAACGTCAAGTCAATGACAGCACAGCATTTAACCACTTGTGGGGCCTTCTAAGGGCAGAGGCCACGTGACTGCACAAGTTGTATGTCCACAGAGCTAGTCCCCAGTGCAGGGTACACACAAGGAAGGGAAGGATTCAGGGTTGTCTGAAGTATTGCTGTGTGAGGGGTGGAAAGCAAGTGTGCAAAGGCAGATTGTGTTACCAGATGCAAGTTCATGTGAGGCCAAACGAACTGAAAAGTCAGAGTTTGGAACAGATAAATGTAAAGAGATGGGTGGCTCATGCCCCCCAAAACCTGGAACTCACCAAAGGATTTCATCAAAGCATTTGTAAAGGTAATTGAGGGAGGGGCGTGGTTAGCTGTTGTAAACTTCTTGGTGCAGGTAGGAATCCTTGGTTCTTGCAGCTGCCTGCATAGGTCAGGACCCAGTGTTCCTGTGAACTTCCAATAGGACAAATGTTAGTCTCATTTCTGCAACTTTTTCTCTATAGGAAAGGATTCTTAAAGATCAGAGCTCTGAGAAAAGGCTATCCTATATATTTTAGGCTAGGGGCACATTCTTAACTTAAAGCAAAAGCATTAGGATGCAAAGGCTAAAGCAAAAGGAAGAGATCTAATATAGAGGGAGATTTGTTCTTCCCTGTTACAATTGGACCACATGCTTGGGCACCATGCTTAGGAGGATGGGCTGGATGGGGAAATCCCTGAGTTCAGAGCCAGGATTGATATGACGAAAAGAATGCCTTGGACAGATGGCCACTGCAATGCAGAGTCAGGATTTAGGGTGGTTTGGGAGGAACTGCTTGGGAAGCAGTAGAAATGTGGACCTTTGAGGAGTGGTTCTGAACACTAGAAGAAGCAACAGGGATGGAATGGAGAAAGTGGGGAGCAGAGAATAAGCAGAAGTAGAGACATCAGGTAATGAGAAGAGTGAGGGAAGGAACGTGCAGAAATAGTACCAAAATGTTTCACCTGCATGATGGGACTGATGAGAAGAGTTGAAGGAGAGTTGGTGGGTGAGGAGTTCAGGCATTCAATCCATGTTCCTTGACCAACTGGCTGATTATCTGCAGTGATTTCAGGGCTGTCCTAAGATTTAACCAAAGCAATAAAACTGTGGAAATAACTGTTGTGTGTGTACATTCTTCAGCAAAGGGCAGTCCCTGTGCCCTCATTATATTTAATGAAGTTCTGAAAATGTCCACGGGTTCATAGCACACACTCATAGTTTGGTGAGCAAGTCTTGATTAATTGAACATCCATGTGTCTTGACTGGGCCCTGACACCCAGGGCCCACCATCCTCTTTCACCAACTCCCATCCATACCTGGTGCTCCAGGGCTGAACTGGTTGCCTTTGCTAGCGAGTCTTCCTTCTTCACTCTGCTGCCATGCCCCTAGCTCCCATTTATCTTCTCTGAGCATGCTGTGCGCCCTGCCTGCCTCCGCCACCCTCAGTCTAGATTGCACCCTGACACACCACGGCTCATTTGTTCCTTATGGACCAGGTCTTATCAGACATGCATCTGAGAACTCGCACCAGACCTGTCCCAAGAGAGACGCCTGGCAAATGTCTGTGCATAAATAAACAGAGAGATCCAGTTTTCCCACTGGACTGAAGTGATTGAAAACTCATTCAGTTTCAGTTCAGTTCAGTTCAGTTGCTCAGTCGTGTCCAACTCTTTGCGACCCCATGAATCGCAGCATGCCAGGCCTCCCTGTCCATCACCATCTCCCAGACTTTACTCAGACTCACACCCATGGAGTCAGTGACACCATCCAGCCATCTCATCCTCAGTCATCCCCTTCTCCTCCTGCCCCCAATCCCTCCCAGCATCAGAGTCTTTTCCAATAAGTCAACTCTTCACGTGAGGTGGCCAAAGTACTGGAGCTTCAGCTTTAGCATCATTCCTTCCAAAGAAATCCCAGGCTGATCTCCTTCAGAATGGACTGGTTGGATCTCCTGGCAGTCCAAGGGACTCTCAAGAGTCTTCTCCAACACCACAGTTCAAAAGCATCAATTCTTCAGCACTCAGCCTTCTTCACAGTCCAACTCTCACATCCATACATGACTACTGGAAAAACCACAGCCTTGACTAGATGGACCTTAGTCGGCAAAGTAATATCTCTGCTTTTGAATATGCTATCTAGGTTGGTCACAACTTTTCTTCCAAGGGGTAAGCGTCTTTTAATTTCATGCTGCAGTCACCATCTGCAGTGATTTTGGAGCCCAGAAAAATAAAGTCTGACATTGTTTCTACTGTTTCCCCATCTATTTCCCATGAAGTGATGGGACTGGATGCCATGATCTTCGTTTTCTGAATGTTGAGCTTCAAGCCAACTTTTTCACTCTCTTCTTTCACTTTCATCAAGAGGCTCTTTAGTTCCTCTTCACTTTCTGCCATAAGGGTGGTGTCATTCTGCATATCTGAGGTTATTGATATTTCTCTTGGCAATCTTGATTCCAGCTTGTGCTTCTTCCAGTCCAGCATTTCTCATGATGTACTCTGCATATAAGCTAAATAGGCAGGGTGACAATATACAGCCTTGACCTACTCCTTTTCCTATTTGGAACCAGTCTGTTGTTCCATGTCCAGTTCAACTGTTGCTTCCTGACCTGCATACAGATTTCTCAAGAGGCAGTTCAGGTGGTCTGGTATTCCCATCTCTCTCAGAATTTTCCACAGTTTATTGTGATTGTACTGTTTTTAGTTCCAGAATGGCAGGAGATCTGAAATCTTATGCAACAGAGCAAGCAAATGCTAAATGGGGTTCAGTTTGATCATTCTGACAGCAAAACCCACCTGTTGTAACCAGAGATCAGAAAGGAGCAAGGCTGCCTCAAATGAGAGATGGGCTGGAAGTGTCCACACTAGTGATTTGTCCATGAGCAGAGCAGCGTCCACATCCTGGGAATTTAATATTTAAAAATATTAAAATATTGACTGAAAGTTGGACTATTTCTATGATCACCCTGAGCAGGCAGGTCTAAATGTGTCAGTGATAGAATACTCCCCCCTTCAGAGACTCTTGCCACTGGTCCCCCTAGAGCGAGCTAATGAGCCCCACTGGAGTGTAGCACAAGGTTTTGATCAGGCCTCTCAGGAAAGGATACGGACAATCTGCTCTTTCTAAACCCTGGGTCCCTTCGAACTTCCTTTGACCTCCCCTTATTGATGGCAGTGTCGTAGCCATGCTCCCAGGCCAACCCTGTCACTTCTTGGGTTCTTTGCATCGCTTCTTTTCAGATTCAGGGGGCCATCCAGAGAATTGATTGGCTCAGAAGAGCCTCTCTGAGTAGAACTGGATTCTCAATTTTAGAAGCAAGGTGGAGGACTGGCATGGGGCCAGGGCCTCTGCCCTGTGCATATGCTGTAGTGGTGGGCGAGTGATGTCTAAAGGCAGAGAGGCGGGCCTGTTGCTTGCTTCTAATTAACCGGCACATGTAGACCTCAATCAGTAAAAATAACTGCCTGAAACTGCTCCCCTTGTGCTGAATAAAGTTGGAAAATATTTGAAGTTACAGAAGCAATGACAATTGGAAAACTTTTACTAGTGAACATTTTGTATCGGGATTGGCAAGTTAATTCTCTAATGTATATTGATACCAAACCAAATTATCGTCTAAAACATGCGGTGATGCTCAGTGGATCAATCACTCATAAACAAACATGGAGGTGGTCGGTGTCTTCCTTGGCCTTATGCCAACCATTAGCATGCACACCCAGTGGGTGGCTGCTCTGAACCCTCTCTTGAAACCCACAAGCGGAACGAACAGTGTCCACATCCGGGGATGCTGGTTGAGTTGGTCGTGGCTGTTGTCTTGCTGATCCCAAGATGGGAGAGAACAAGTAAAGAAAAGGAACTCCACTGCCCTCCAGATAAAACCCAAGTACACTCTACATGAGGCGGGTCTTGTCACACGCCAGGCTCTCCCCTTAGGATCGCCCCACCACCATCCTTGAATTTTAGGCATCAGCCATGCTGAGAGATGTGCAATTTGTCAGACAAAATTTGTACTCAAACTTTCCATCTTAGCCATCCTATTCCCTTTGCCTGGAATTTCCCATATATTCCCACTCCCTCATTTACCAGAATAATTCAAAATGGAGTTCTGACATCTCCTCCTGCAAGAGATCTTTCTTGGCTCAGTTAGACTAGTTAGATGCAGTCTGTTTTCATGTATCAATGTTGTAGCTAAATAGCCTGTCTTCTAGTCACGTTGCCCTATCCCTACCTTCAGCTCCTTTGTAGACATTATTTCTTTTTTTTTTAATTTAAATTTATTTATTTTAATTGGAGGCTAATTACTTTACAATATTATACTGGTTTTGCCATACATCAACATGAATCCGCCACGAGTGTACACGTGTTTCTCATCCTGAACCCCCCACCCAGTAATCCCTCTGGGTCATCCCAGTGAACCATCTCCAAACATCCTGTATCCTGCATTGAACCTGGACTGGCGATTTGTTTCTTATATGATATTATACATGTTTCAATGCCATTGTCCCAAATCACCCCACCCTCTCCCTCTCCCTCTCCCTCTCCCTCTCCCTCTCCCACAGAGTCCAAAAGACTGTTCTATACATCTGTGTCTCTTATGCTGTCTTGCATACAGGGTTATCGTTACCATCTTTCTAATTCCATATATATGCATTAGTATACTGTATTGATGTTTTTCTTTCTGGCTTACTTCACTCTATATAATAGGCTCCAGTTTCATCCACCTCATTAGATGTATTCTTTTTAATGGCTGAGTAATACTCCATTGTGCAGACATCATTTCTGTTGTCGGAACACCTTCCCACATGCTTCCTTCTCACCTCGGCCTTGCCCCTCCTGCAGAATTCTCTCAGGGTGGTTTCTTCTACTCATCTCAAGGCAGACTGTGTTTTTCTAAGCACTGTTCTCTCAGTCTCTGATAACTACTGCCAAGTCAGCTGCTCAGTGGAGAGGCTGTGGTGAAACTAAGAAATCTAGAGGAGCTCACAGCTGTTCCACTAACAGCAGCACTATTCACAGAACGATGGAACCCAGTGAGGCCTTCCCAGGTGGTGCTAGTGGTAAAGAACCCACCTGCCAGTGCAGGAGAGGTAAGAGACATGGCTTTGATCCCTGGGTCCAGAAGATCCCCTGGAGAAGGGCATGGCAACCCACTGCAGGATTCTTGTCTTGGAGAATCCCATAGACAGAGGAGCCTGGCGGGCTACAGTCCATGGGATCGCAAAGAATTGGAGATGACTGCAGCGACTTAGCACAAACGCATGAAACCCAGTAATCTCTGGTTGCTATTTTGGGGACAGATTTATCACAGTATGTAAATACATGAGTAAATAAGCTAAGTACAAGTTGAATGTTGATATTTTCCCTCCCTGAGCTCAATATATATCCACCACTGCTAAGCTTACTTTTTATCTTTCTCCCTACCCTCAGGGTAACTTTGACTGTCTTGCAGCCCCAATGATTCAGGGCAGGGAGCTGAGTAATACTCCATTGTCAGTCACAGCAGACACTCAAAGCTTGGCTGTTCCAAGCCCTGGTGAAGGTTCTGTTTCCTCCCTCGACCCTTGGTAAATCTCCTTAGCATCTCTCTTCATGAGACATAATAACCTTGCTAATTTCAAGGCCTAAAAGTTCCTTCAGTTAGTGTTAGTCGTTCAGTCTGTGCAACTCTTTGTGACCCCATGGACTGTAGCCAGTAGGCTCCTCTGTCCATGGAATTCTTCAGACAAGAATACTGGACAAGAGGATACATTCTTTTCTCTAGGGGATCTTCCCAACCCAGAGATCAAACCCAAGTCTCTGTAAAATCTGAATCTAGCCTAAGGTTGTTTCTTCTGAACTGGGGAAAATTCATTCATCAACTTAGTCCTAATTTCTTCAGTTAACTATTTCCCTCTTTTATTTTTTAGTCATCAGTACCCAAGTAGTACTAAGTACTTCTTGGCTAGGGATATTGTTTTATAATAAAAGACATCACACGCTTTTCCTGGAACATTTTAAAAAAATAGGCACAACCAGGCTTTCTGAAAATGATGCATCTAGTGGCTGCTCAGAGATGAATTTAGATGTTCACAGATGGGGGTGATGACGACACCTGTAAGAATCAGGCGGAGTTCTACAACACCTACTTGTTCACCCTCTTCTTACCCCGCTTCACCCCCGAGTCTAACTAAACCTAGGAAACTAAATCTTAAAGAGCTCTTTCGGTGATTCTATAATATGGCCCTGGTTGAGAATCATGGTCATGGAGGTTCTGGGTGAGACGGGCCCATCTGAGTTATCATTGATTTCACATATGCATTACACTGGAGAGCAAGCACAGTGGGGAAGTTAGATGTTGAGGATCTGGGAGGCTTCTGGAAGACTTACATTTTGAGTTGGATCTTGAATGCTAATAACACAGCAATAACTGACTTGTATTTGGCATGTGCTACATGGAGCACTTGACGTACAACATCACATTTCAGTTCAATCGCTCAGTCGTGTCCGACTCTTTGTGACCTCACGAGCCTCAACATGCCAGACCTCCCTGTCCATCACCAGCTCCCGGAGCCTACCCAAACTCATGTCCACTGAGTCGGTGATGCCATCCAACCATCTCATCCTCTGTCATCCCCTTCTCTTCCTGCCTTCAATCTTTCCCAGCATCAGGGTCTTTTCCAGTGAGTTAGCTCTTCGCATCGGTAGCCAAAGTATTGGAGTTTCAGCTTTAACATCAGTCCTTCCAAAGAATATTCAGGACTGATCTCCTTCAGAATGGACTGATTGGATCTCCTTGCATTCCAAGGAACTCTCAAGAGTCTTCTCCAACACCACAGTTCAAAAGCATCAATTCTTTGGCATTCAGCTTTCTTTATAGTCCAACTCTCACATCCATACATGACTACTGGAAAAACCATAGCCTTGACTAATCCTCACAAAAAATCCTACCGTAAAGCAGAGAGTATTATCACCTTTTGATGCATGGGGAAGATAGAGGTCAGAGAGGTTAAGTACTTTGCCCAAAGTTGCACAGCAAGTGAGTAGCAGAAAACTGGTATTTAACCCTTAAATTAAGTGACTCCAAGCCTCTACTGCAAGATGTGTCAGACCTAGTGAGAAGGAAACAGCAGAGATTCAAGATGAATGTATTGGTAAGAGAATTATTTCCTACCTGATTAAAATCTTTGTGGAAGACAGATATCTAGGCTTATAAGAACTCTTCACAGTCAATTATGGACATCATCATTAGTATGTAAATTGTGTGTCTTTATAGACACAATTGCCTTTATGTATCTAAGAAGATGAGAAAGACCAAGTTTTTGTCATTAGGAATAGGACTAGTGTCCACTTCAGGTTTTCCTTTTAATCCCATAGTCCACAGTTCATAATCAGCCGTTTTGGGGGAGATTACAGGGACTTCGGATCCCATGCAGTCCTGTTTCTTCTCTGACTCCATCACTCGGCAGGTTTATTGATTGAAGGGAAAGAAGTAGAGTGTAGAGCAGTGGTCCTCAGCTGGCTGTGAATTTGCCTGCCAAAGGTCATGGCAATGGCTGGAGACATTCTTCATGACCACATCGGGGGTGGTCCTGGCATCAGAGGGTAGAGGCTAGAGCTTCTGCTACACATCCTGTGACACCCATGACCACTTCCCACAGCAAAGAATTCGCTGGACCAGCATCCTGATGGCGCAGAGGCTGAAAAGCTCTGGCGTAAAGTTTGGGGCATGGACTTAGTATCTTAGTATCTGCCTTGGTTTGAATCCAGCTCTGTACTAGCTAGCTGTGTGATCTTGGCCCGTCTGTAATTAAGGCTAATGATAGACCCTACCTTAGAAGGCTGTTAGACTGAAATATTCAATATATATGAAGCATTGGATATGGAATAGTATCCGGCAGACCTGTGTTTAGAGAGGCATCTGGTACCGTGGTGGAGGCCATTTCCGAGCCAGCCTGCTGGGGCGTGAACCTTCCATCTGCCTCTTACCAGCTGCGCAACCTTGTGCCAGTCACTTAAACGTTCTTGACTCAGATTCCTTATCAGTCAAGTGAAGATAATAATAGTAGCTACCATTAAGATAAACCATGTATGCAAAGTGGTTAGAACAATAACTCTTCCATAGTAAAACCATGTAAATGCTAGTTGTCATTTTTACTGTCATCATTACTTATTTACTCATTCATTAAGTAACTCTCTGGGCCCCCAGTGCCCAAATGGGTGGGGTCCCTTGCCTTACAGCTATGAGACAGTAGACTTGGGATTAGCACCACTGAGTCAGGAAAGAAGGACAGTTCTGCCCAGTGGGATAGTTTACAGCTCTCGACTTCTTGGCATCCTGGGTAGTGTGAAGCTGGGGGATCTGTCATTCTGGAGGGAAGGTGGAAAGAGGCACTGTGACCCACAGTGTCACTGAGCAACTAAATACCTCCAATTCTGCTTTTGAAAAGCTAAGAGACTGATGGTGGTTCAGTGAGGAAAATCAGCAGATGCTAGAGGTGCTGAGATCAGAGTTGTCAACAATGAGAAAGTGATTTCAATTTCTGTTATTACTATTGGAGGAGGTATAAGAAGCCCTGTCTGTGGTCAATGTGCTGGTCCAATTTAGTTCACCATGGTGATAGTAGTACCTTCTGAATAGTTTCTTTTTTCCATTTTGAGATGGTTTAAAAAAAAAAAAGTTTGAGCTTTGTGTGAGCTTATAACTTTAGGAGTAGACATAACTGAAAATGACCCCAGTTAAGGTTACATGCTTGTTTAAATGACTTCAAAAAGTATGTGTCATTTTTAGATGGCTTTGCTAATTAGATTCTTTTTGGTGAGTCATATTGGAGAAATAGGGCTCCCATTGTGAAGTAAAGCAAAGCCTGGATTTGCAAACCTGCAAGGCAGCCTACTGTTAGCCAGGTAAGACTGTACTTAATGGTCATCTCTTTGCAATCAAGAACTCAGCAAGCACAAAATAAGTGAAAGCAAATTATTTGGAGACCTTTTCAACTTGCGTCTGACCTTCTTGATTCATTTGCAGAAGTAATTGCCTGTGGAAATTGCTGGGCCTTTATCTGTGGTGCTATTAAAACACTGGTGGCACAGGCTGCATTGTTAATGGGTTACCATGGGGTAGGAGCTGTTGTTTTTATTTGACAGATGAGAAATAGCTGAAAATAACCTTCTGTCTCCCTGTAAGAATTCTGCTTGTTAAGTGACAGTCACCACCACGGCAGAGGTTTAACGTGGTATAGGAATTTGTGCTATTCTTAGCAAGATATTAAATGAGAGTTTGCAGGCTTTTCTTGTTATAAAATAGGGAATGTTAGGAGGGTTTTATATTCTCTGATTTGGGGGGAATAGCCGTCCAACTTGAGGAATGAGGGCATAGTTCAGTTCAGTTCAGTTGCTCAGTCATGTCCCACTCTTTGCAACCCCATGAGCTGCAGCATGCCAGGCCTCCCTGTCCAACACCAACTCCCGGAGCCCACCCAAACTCATGTCCATTGAGTCAGTGATGCCATCCAACTGTCTCATCCTCTGTGGTCCCCTTCTCCTCCCGCCTTCAATCTTTCCCAGCATCAGGGTCTATTCCAATGAGTCAATTCTTCGCAGTAGGTGGTCCAAAGAGGGCATAGTGCTGGCAGGAAATTCAGAGCTGAGCATAGTGTTTCCATTGGTGTCCCAAGCATCAAGGTATCACTAACCTGGGGTTACTCTCTCATTCTCTTCTGGCTTTATTGCCATTGTTCTGTCCAATGGAATAAGGTCAGCTGCCTTCTAGCCTCTAGTGCTTCCTCAATATGGCTCACTATTTTTCCCCCCCTTTGACCATTCTCCTCCCTTGGGGTAAGGTGTTATGCTTAAAAACTTATTAGGGAAGTACTGAGGATGAGTATGAGGTAAAGCAGAGTTTCTCAAACTTCAGAGGCCATCAACATCACCTGGAGAGTTTGAAAAAACACAAATTCCTGGACCTCACCCCCAGACATTCTGATTCAGTAGGTCTGGGGTGGGCCTGAGAACTTGCATTTCTACCAAATGCCTGTGCCCAAGACCAAACTTTGAGAAGTTCTTGTGCGATATTATGATTCACGATGAGAAATGCATGTTTAGTCTTTGTCCCTTTCTTTGGCACAGAGCTACTAAAACCCTTGACATTTTCTGTGATGAAAGCAATAAAGGTGTCTCTGGATGTGTTAATGGGGTGACTTGTGGACCCCACCAAAGGTTGGAGGCTGGTTGCCAGTGGAGCCAACCATGTGATAGAGTCTTGGAACTTTCAGTCCCACCCCTGACCTGGGAAAGGAGAGAACCTGGAGACTGAGTTCAGTCACCAGTGATGCAATCAAGCAGGCATATGTAATGAATCTGCCATCAACACTCAGAAGGATGGATTTGGAGAACTTTCAGGTTTGTGAACCCGAATGCTTCCATGTACCACCGTGCTAGACCCCAAACTCCACAGGGGCAGAAGTCTCTTTGTTTGGAGCCTCATATCCTATATGTGTCTTCATCTGGCTGTTGATTTGTATCCCTTAATATCCTTTGTGATAAACCAGTGATCTAATGAGTAAACTCTGGGAGTCGGTGATGGACAGGGAGGCCTGGCGTGCTGCAGTTCATGGGATCACAAAGAGTCGAACACAGCTGAGCGACTGAACTGAGTAAATGAATTTCCTGGGTTCTCTGAGCCCCTCTAGCAAATGAATCTAATACAAAGATTAGCAAGTGGGACTCTCTGATGTACAACCAGACAATCAGAAGCACAGGTAACAACCTGGACTTGCATTGGGAACTGAATAGAGGGCTGTCTCTGGATTGAGCCCTCGGCATATTGGAATCTGATGATCTCAGAAATGAGCTCAATTGTAAGACCTCCAGTTGGTGTCAGAGAATTGGTGATGGCATATAGGAAAAGCGAGCCCACACTGTGTTTGGCTCTAGCTCTCTTTGTGCACGCTAAAGTCAGGTGTGTCTGATTCTTCGTGACTCTTCGTGATCTTCTGAAGGAGATCAGCCCTGGGATTTCTTTGGAAGGAATGATGCTGAAGCTGAAACTCCAGGACTTTGGCCACCTCATGCGAAGAGTTGACTCATTGGAAAAGACCCTGATGCTGGGAGGAATTGGGGGCAGGAGGAGAAGGAGACGACAGAGGATGAGATGGCTGGATGGCATCACTGATTCGATGGATGTGAGTCTGAGTGAACTCCGGGAGTTGGTGATGGACAGGGAGGCCTGGTGTGCTGCGATTCATGGGGTCGCAAAGTCAGACATGACTGAGCAACTGAACGGAACTGAAAGTCAGTTGTGTCTGATTCTTTGTGACTTTTTGGACTGTAGTCTGCCAGGCTCCTCTGTCCGTGGGATTCTCCAGGCAAGAATACTGGAGTGGGTTGCCATTTTCTCCTCTGGAGGATCTTCCCAACCCAGAGATTGAAGCCATGTCTCTTGTGTCTCCTGCACTGGCAGGCAGTTCTTTACCCCTAGTGCCACCTGGGAAGCCCAGGTTCTAGTTCTCTCCGTACCTTGCATAATTGAACCTAGACAAACTCACCTTTTTGGAATAGCGTCTTCAAGTGTTAGTCAACTGTGTTTACTGAGCACCTACTGAATGCAAAGAAATATGCCCCTGAAATGACCCCACCACTTCCTGCAGTCTGGAAAGTCACTATTTAAGGACAAGCGCAAGCCTATATACTGCAGGAAGAGGTACCCACCCAGAGCCGAGGACTGAGGAGACTGGAGTCAGGGGTGATTGATGGAGGGATGTTCACAGTGAGTGGTTCAAAAGAGGAAACTAAAATTTATTTCCAATCCACCCATGCCAGCATTGTGGTTGGCATTTGTCATTGTTGGCAGTTATCATGTTAACTCATTGAATCTTCACTGAGACTCTGAGAGGTGGAGATTACCCTCTCCCTCTGAGGGGCTCAGAGAACCCAGGAAATTCATTTACTCAGTTCAGTCGCTCAGCTGTGTTCGACTCTTTGTGATCCCATGAACTGCAGCACGCCAGGCCTCCTTGTCCATCACCGACTCCCAGAGTTTACTCACTAGATCACTGGTTTATCACAAAGGATATTAAGGGATACAAATCAACAGCCAAATGAGGAAACTGAGGTTCTTATGACTTGAGTTAGTGACAGGACCAATAATTCAACCCCTTGGTTCATTCTCTTTGGAGCCTGAGCTGTGTTCACTGAACCATGTTGCTTCCCAGCACATGACTCATTTGAGTATTGAGCTAGTGTTTGTTGAATTCAAACATCTGATGATTAACTTAGTGAAGGAACATTTCCAGGAAATAACCTGGAAATGGTCCTTAACCATTCTGCAATTAATTCTTGTTATTTTATATTGAGCATTTATTTTGTACCAGGTACTGTGATAAGCAATTTATATACATTATACCACTTATTTAAAAATAAACCAAAAGGTAATTATTAAAGCCTACTATATATAATGAAATTTAGAGAGGGTGAACCCATCATCCCAAGGTTGGGGGTGGAACTAGAATTCCAAATTGCACCTTTTTGTCTAAAGCGCAAACTGCATTCTCCTATGCTGGGTTGATCTGCTGGCATGGCAAGGAGCCTTTACTTCTTTTCCTTCCCTTTGTTGCTACCCATTTCTTTCCAGACAATGAGTTTCATAGCTATGGGCTTCAAATCACAGGAAATAAGGTTTTGAAAGTTAGTTGCCAGTCACTATGCCAATATAAACATCCTCACGCCCACTCTGTCATTATCCCATTAGAATAAGCAAAAGCAATAACAGCAGCAAAGACCAAAAATACATTAGCAAAAGTAGATGTGTTGCTTCCGTGTGGGCCAGATGACATGAATAAGAACTAGGTCTGGTTTCCAGGCCTCATTCCCTACGGAACCTCTCTTCCTGTCTCCACTGCCCCCTACCCGACCACTTACACTTATCCTTCGGTTCTTCCTAATCCACAAGCGGCTTCATTCAGAACCACTCAGTAGTCCTTCTGTCAGCTGGTATGTCAAAGTTCTTCAACATTTATGGATTTTAGAGATTCCTTTGAAAGCATCTGTTTGTACACTATGTGGTGGTTTCAGACATGTCTCTTCTGGACTGCCATATTTTCCTGTAATGATAAATTTTGAGTCCACCTGAGGCTCAGATGGTGAAGAATGTGCCCACAATGCAGGAAACCTGGGTTCAATCCCTGGGTTGGGAAGATCCCCTGGAGGAAGGCATGGCAACTCACTCCAGTATTCTTGCCTGGAGAATCCCAGGGACAGAGGAGCCTGGCGGGCTACAGTCCATGGGGTCGCAAAGAGCTGGACACGACTGAGAGACTAAGCACAGCACAGCATGCAATTAAAAGACAGACTCCATTCAGACTTCTGTTCCTCGTTATTGTCTTGAGGAAATGTTCTTGGGTGCGTGTATTCTTTACAGGTGACTATAGGACTTCCCTGGTGGCTCAGACAGTAAAGCGTCTGCCTCCAATGCGGGAGACCGGGGTTCAATCCCTGGGTCGGGAAGATCTCCTGGAGAAGGAAATGGCAACCCACTCCAGTATTCTTGCCTGGAAAGTACCATGGACAGAGGAGCCTGGTAGACTACAGTCCATGAGGTCGCAAAGAGTGCAAGACTGAATGACTTCACTTTCACTTTTTCACAGGACAATGAGCTGTAAAGATAGATACACTGAAGTTCTATATGTTCCTGCTCCATACTCCAGACACTTCAACACAGTATCCCATTTCCCTAACAATCCAGGGAGGTAAACAGGTATTTTTCCTGCTGTCAGACGAACAGAAATGAAGGGAGAAGGAAGTAATTTGTCCCTGGCCACACAGCTCTTAAGTGGCTGAGCTGACATTTCAACCCAGGAGGTGTAACTCTGAGGATAGCATCTTTCCTTCAGATAACATTATGGGTGCACAGGTTTCTGCATTCACTGATCAGGATTTGCTGGGCTACACGTAACATAAGAAGCAGAAGATTCAACTTCTGAGCTCTTTCTCTGTCTTCTTAGATTCTATTTTCTGCATGTCATTCATGTTGTGGAAGTGGGAGAATGTCTCTGAACTGCTTGGAAATCTCAATGCCTATGTTAGATGTGTTAATAACCTTTCCTCCCAACCCACCAGCGTAGCTACCTGACTTAATGAGCATTTTGTCCTCATCAGATGGCTGGCTAATGGGGAATTAAGGATCATTAGACTAGTGATTTTGTTTTAAGGGAAATTCATATAACAAGTCTTTTTCCTTTTTCTCCAAAAAAAAAAAAATGAAGAAATTAAGCCTCATTTTTAAAAAAGAGCTGTAGTGAGGCATGATCTTAATGGATATTGAATTTCAGGCTCCATCTAGTTTAAAGCAAATTTAGAAAGAGCTTCTGTTTGCTCAGTTTTTCTTGTTGGTACCTATGAAACTTAGGGTGCTGTGTAGCCAGAGAGGAAGAAGCATTAAAGAAGCAAGGAGGGAAGAGAGGGAGAGAGAAATGTTATAGTCTATATTCAGAAACTGGCTTTTTATAGATAAGCAACTCTTTCCATCTACCTTTGCACTTAAAAGAAAAAAGAGAAATCAGTGAATACCCAACATGCTTATTTGAAGAGAAATCAAAACTAATGTTTATGTCAATAGAGTTTGACAACATATTGTCAATTAAAACTTGGATTGCAATAGAAGATAGACTTAGTAGCATGCTTCCCAAAGTTCCCAGGAGTAGCAGCATCACCTGGGAACTTGTTAGAATAAAAACTCTCTAGGGCCCACCTTGGTGGGTCAAATGGTAAAGAATCTGGCTGCAATGCAGGAGACCGGGTTCAATTTCTGGGTCGGGAAGATACCCTGGAGAAGGGAATGGTAACCCGTTCCAGTACTCTTGCCTGGAAAATCCCATCAACAGGGAGTGTGGTGGGCTACAGTCCATGGGGTCTCAAAGAGTCAGACATGACTGAGCAACTTTCTTTTTTTTTCAGGCCCACCGAATACCTACTAAATCAGAAATTAGGGTTAAGGCCTCCTCAAACTGTTAAAAACCCTGATGAACTTTTGCTGGGTATTTAGAGTATAGAAACAAACATAGGTTTGAGGGTAGAGTCTTCTTTACATTCTAGTTTATTATGTGGAATTCCACATTGAACAAAGTCAGTGTGGATAGACCCATAAACTACCAATAGAGGGCAATGATTTTTAAATGATTACAAAAAGGAAAAAGATTCATATTCTTTAAGTTTTGATAGAGATAAGCTTTGCCAGCTGAAGGGGCACCTTATTATTTAGTTATTTTTCTTCTTGAATTTTGAAATCCATTATGCTGTGCAAGTTTGTTTATTAAAAGTTGGAGTGCATTTTCCAACAGAAATAATTTTATGAATAATGACCAACTTCCTAGAGAAGCCTGCAAGTCTGTTTAACCCACCGATTAGAAGTATGCTAGGGACGTCCCTGGCAATCCCGTGGTTAAGACTCCACACTTCCAATGCAGAGAGTGCAGGTTCAGTCCCTGATTGGGGAACTAAGATCCCGCATGCTTCGTGGCACTGCCAAAAAATAAGTAACAAAGAAAGCAAAACAAAGAATTAGATTGTTATATTAAAAGTGTGCTAGTGAGAGTTGACAGCTCTGCAGAAGCTGGTCACCTGGCATTCCAGAGATGCCCTTCTAACAACAGGACAGTTTCCTCCCTCTTTGCTTCCCCGTGGTAGCAGGTAGATGAGCTGCACCTGGAGTAGGTGTACCAAAGAGGGACAGGAGAGGGGAAGCGGTGTGGCTGATAAAAGTCTGTTGTATGTTGCAGCTTAGGACCTGAGGCCTGTTCAACACTCCTTAGTACAGACTCCCTCCTTGAACGTCTTTCTGTCCCACCAAAGATCCTAGGGGTTGTGCTTCCTCCTTCCTTTTCCATTGCCTTTAGTATATTGTGTCAACTAGGGCTTCCTAATATTTGGGGCTCATGGAACAGACTCTCAGTTTCCCTTCTCCCTTGCCTTTTGAGGAACTGTGAAGAAATGTATCCAGGTGCTGAAAGAAAGCTGACTGGAAGTTTAAAAAGTGTCCTTATTAATGCTGGTCCTTCCATCAGCGCGTCCCATGACTGCTGTCACCCCCTGCTCATCTGCTTTCTCACCTCCCCTCTGCTCTCTTCTCTTTTCCTTTTCTTGTCACTTTGATCTGCTGGAGGAAAGTTAACAAAAGAAGAAAGAGAGAAAAGTATAAGAAATAACCCAAGAAAATTTTCTTAAAACGAAGGGCATAAATTCTTGGATTGAAAAGGCTTATTGAAAGCTTAGTACAATGGACGGAACCTGAACAAGAGCAAATGGTACATCTTTATGCATTTTTAGAACATTGTAAAAAATGAATTTCTAGAGAGGAGAAAGAAAACAAGTTCAGTATGAAAGAGGAAGGGTCTGAATACTTTTGACTTCTCAACAGCAAGACACTGGGGAAATGCTCCCAAAATTCTGGGAGAAATGATTTCTAATCTAGAATTCTACACCCAGACAAGCTATTAACTGAGTGTGAGTCAATGTGTTAGGTCTCAAAGGTTTTGCTCCCTTATAACCCTTCTCAGAAAGCTATTAGAGGATGTCTTTGACCAACAAAAAGGAGTAAGCCAAAACAGCAGAAGACACAAGATGCGGAAATCGAATGCTCAGACTCAGTAGGTGGAGTGACTTCCTGGGGGGACGCATCCACACAGCTGACAATGGAACAGTTCAGAAGCCTCCAGGGAGGACTTCTTTGAGGAAATGAAGTGGATAGACGAACTAATGGGTTTTAACATATTAAGAAGAGATGTATTTATCTGTGGGAGAGTCTGGAGTCAAATTAGCGACAGCTAAACCAAGCAAATGAAAAGACAAAGTCTATTATTAGAAAACATTGCAGGAAAGGAAAAGTAACCACTGTCGTCACATGAAATGTAACCCTAAGACTTATCTGTGCTGGCATTCATCTAGTTATAAATAAACAGATAATTGTCTAACCAAAATGATGATATAATATTTTGGGAGGGTGGGACAATGGGAAAATGTATTGGGTTTGAGTGTGAGATTGGAAGTAAGGGAAGGGGAAGTGAGTGGAAGCTAAATTCTCAGAGGTCAGTGGATAACAGCTGAAACGGAAGTATCTGGACACAGTGATCTGAGCATGATATTCAGATACGGAGATCAGTAGCAAAGCAATCAGCTACTTGAAAGTGGGTGCTTCTGCAGAAGAGGAGATAGGGTGAAAAGGAAGAAGGCCAAAGGGACTAAGGATTTTATGAAATCTTAGCCACTTAACTCTTTAAATAGTGTGCATGTATAATGTATACAAAAAAAAATTACTAAACTTTCTAAAGAGACGAAAACTTTTGCTGCCTTTCCTCCCAAAGTCCATGCAGAGATTTCTAATTAAGGGTCAGAGAATATTGTCTTATTTTCCTCTGGGTGGGACACAGAGCTTCAGTGTGATAGAATGTTAACTCTTTTTTTTTTTTAACCTGCTCTTATCCAAATCCACATTTTGGGTTGGGGTTGGGAAAGGGCCTCTTACTTCTTTCCCATCGTGGGAGGGCCCAACTGATCCACAGTGAGAGTCACCAAGGGCGCTCTCCGCACTGTGGAGTTCAGCCCTGACAGTGACGTGACTGTCTCCCTCTCTCCCTCCCCACATCTCATTCAAACATGTGTTCAAGTCATAGCTCGACTTCAAGTCTTCCAGTTCAATTTCGAGTATTTAAGGACATAATACATTATATATAGACATCAGTAAATAAAATACGTTCAAATCATATAACCATTGGACCATAAAGAAAGCTGAGCACCAAAGAACTGATGCTTTTGAATTGTGGTGCTGGATAAGACTCTTGAGAGTCCCTTGGACTGCAAGGAGATCAAACTAGTCAGTTCTAAAGGAAATCAGTCCTGATTCATTGGAAGGACTGATGCTGAAGCTCCAATACTTTGGCCACTCCTGATGTGAAAGACAACTCATTGGAAAAGACCATGATGCTGGGAAAGATTGAGGACAAGAGGAAAAGGGGGTGACAGAAGGTGAGATGGTTGGATGGCATCGACTTAATGGATATGAGTTTGTGCAAACTCCAGGAGACAGTGAAGGACAAGGAAGCCTGGCACGCTTCAGTCCATGGGGTTGCAAAGAGTCAGATACAACTGAACAACAGTAAACCCCACTTCACATAAAATTAGAGAAGGGACATTGAGAGAAGAAGTATCCATTTTTAATAATAATGATATTTCATAATAGTAATAATAATTGAATAAGATCCTCCTGCAAAGCCTTAACCTTCCAGAATGCCTCAGAAGCAGGCAGAGGTGGGAAGAGTGGGCATCACTGACCAGCACACCAGTTTCTCAGACCTGTGCCTGGTTATCAGATCATGGACAAGAGAGCTATTCTGATTGTATTAATTTGTTGTAACTCTGTTTTTAAGCTCCAAGATTCAATTAACTTTCAGCAGCCATTCTGAGAAAGGCACCTCTACTTGGCACAGATAACCTCTGGTTCATAGTGGACCAGAAAACCGAGCTGAGGCAGGACTGCCACGCAGGCTCATTGAGTGAGAGTCAGACTCCCTGGGAACAAAACTGTCCTTGATCACTCTTGGTGGCATTACTGGACAGGAGGAGCTGTGGCCCCTCTTGTGTTTGAGGTTATTTAAGAGCTTAGAAGAGCTGGCGTCTACATTCTTCAGGTTGGAGGACTTCTGCTTTTCATCTGGCTCCTTTTGTTCAAATGGTTACCACTCCTGGCACCTATCCAGAGCTGGCAGCATGCTTTCCCATCCTCATTTACAATTCTTGTTGGATAGATTTGTGTCTTCAGTTTTCCAGGCAGCCGTGTCCAGTGCTGCCAGACAGATTTAACTGAAGATTTCCTCCCCTTCCCTCTATGTCTATGCCTTTCTTTTATTTTCCCTCCCTTAGTCTGTCAACCCGAGGAAGATTATTCAAAAGCAATGATTGGGGTGTGTCTATACAATGGTTATATTCACCAGTAGAGGAATGAACTGTTGATGCATGCAACAGTGTGGATGGACGTGAGGGGCATCTCAGTGAAAAAAGCCAGTCTCAAAAGCTCTTACCGTATGATCCTGTTTCTATGATGTTCTTGAGATGACGTAATTATCAAAAGGGAGAAGAGACTAGTGGTTGCCGGGGGAGTGAGTATAAAGGGGTTGCAAAAGGGAGATGGCTGTGGTGACGGAAGAGTTCTGTATTTTGATTGCGGTGCTTGGTACACATGAGTGTACACAGGTGAGAAAATGAAGCAGAACCAGAGCTCTTCTTTATAACAATGCAAATCATTCAGCTTTCTGTTATCCTCCAGTTATATAGGCTGTAAGCAGTGAGGCAGTCAGGTGAAGGGCACACACATGGATCTCTCTGTACCATCTTTACAGCTTTCTGTGAATTTATAATTATTTTTAAGGTAACACTTTTTTTCTTAATAAAACAAATTGTTGATACAGGCAACAACACAGATCAATCTCAGACTAATGAGACTGAATGAAATAAGCCAGGCAAAAAATGAAACGGAAGAAAATACAGATAATTAGACTACATCAAAACTAAACCCTTTAATGCTTTGAACCATACCATCAAGAAAGTGAAAAGAACCCACATGATATGAGACAGTATTTGCAAATCGTATCTGATAAAGAATTTATACCTAGAATATAGTAGTAACTTATAACTCAGCAATAATAAGACAAGTCCAGTTGAAAAATGGGCATAGGATTTGAGTGGACATTCTCCGAAGAAAACATGCCAATGGTCATTAAGCACATGAAAAGACGCTTAACATCATCAGTCATGTGAGAAATGCAAACCAAAGCTTAGAGAGAGAGCAGTTTACACTCACTGCTGCTGCTGCTGCTGCTGCTGAGTCGCTTCAGTCGTGTCCGACTCTGTGCGACTCCAGAGACGGTAGCCCACCAGGCTCCGCCACCCCTGGGATTCTCCAGGCAAGAACACTGGAGTGGGTTGCCATTTCCTTCTCCAAGGATGAAAGTGAAACGTGGAAGTGAATGGCAATAATTAAAAAGACAGGTGATAACAAGTGTTGATAAGGATATGGAGACATGTGGAACCCACAAACACCACTAGTGGAAATGTAAAATGGTGCAGCTACTTTGGAGGATAGTTTGGCAGTGGCTCAAAATGTTAAACATAATTACTGTATGACACAGTAATTTTACTCCAAAATAATTGAGAACATGTTCAGAAAAAAGCTTGCACACAAGTGTTCATAGCAGCATTATTTATCGGTAGAAAGGCCCCAATGCCTGTGAACTGATAAATGGATAAGAGAAATATGGAATATCCATCCCATAGCACATTAGTCAACAATAAAAAGGAATGAAGTACTGATACATGCTACAATGTGGATGAACCTTGAAAACTTTATTCTAAATAAAGCTAGTTACAGGAGGCCACATATATTATTTAATTTGTATGAAATGTCCAGAATAGGCAAATCTATAGGGACAGAAAGTAGATTTTCAGTTGCCTAGGGCTAGGGGAGTAGGGAGGAAATGAGGAATGACTAATAACGGGAACAGGGTTTCCTTTGGCGAAGCATGAAAATATGCTATACTTAGATTGTGGTAATGATGGCACAGCTCGAGCAATGTACTAAAAGCCATTGAACTGTACACTTTAAATGGAGGTATTGTATGGTGATTAAAGAGAGTATATACTATACAATTCCATTTATATAAAATATTTTAAAATGCAAGCTAGTCTACAGAAAGCATCAGCAGTTTCTTGAGGATAGAAGGGTCAGGGGGATTATAAATGGACATGACCAAATTTTTAGGAGTGATGGATATGCTACTGTCTTGATTGTGCTAATTGTTTCGTGGGTGTATATGTGTCAGAACCCACCAAGTTGTATACTTTAACATGAAGAGTTTATTGTATTTCAGTTCAGTTCAGTTACTCAGCCGTGTCCGACTCTTTGCAACCCCATGAACTGCAGCACCCCAGGCCTCCCTGTCCATCACCAACTCCCGGAGTCCACCCAACACATGTCCATTGAGTCAGTGATGCCATCCAACCATCTCATCCTCTGTCGTCCCCCTCTCCTCCTTCCCTCAATCTTTCCCAGCATCAGGGTCTTTTCAAATAAGTCGGCTCTCTGCAGCAGGTGGCCAAAGTATTGGAGTTTCAGCTTCAAAATCAGTCCTACCAATGAACACCCAGGACTGATCTCCTTTAGGATAGACTGGTTGGATCTCCTTGCAGTCCAAGCACCACAGTTCAAAAGCATCAATTCTTCAGCGCTGAGTTTTCTTCACAGTCCAACTCGCGCATCCATACATGACCAAAGGAAAAACCGTAGCCTTGACTAGAGGACCTTTGTTGGCAAAGTAATGTCTCTGCTTTTGAATATGCTGTCATTTTATTTCAGTCACTTCTTTTTTGAAATAAGCCATAGCAAAACATACGTAATTCACTAATGTGACAACCACATTTGTTGGGCACTAGCTCCCAGGGTTTAATGGCAAGGAAAAGCTGAGTCCAGCCTGCAGGACTACCTCGTAAGGGCACAGGCGGGCATGAATGCGACTGCACAATGGTGTGCGCAACGTGAGCTCGACAGAAATACAGTCTCTGACTTGGGCTTTTTCGGCTTTACAGTGGTGCAAAATTGATATGCCTTCAGAAACTGTACTTCCAATTTTGAATTTTGATCTTTTCCTGGGCTAGTGATATATGGAGTGATTCTCTTGGGATGCTAGGCAAGTGACAGTGAGCTGCAGCTCCTAGTCAGCCATGCGATCATAAAGGGAAACAACCATCTTGATTTTCACTTTCAGTACAGTATTTAATAAACTACATAAGATATTTCACACTTTACTGTAAAATAGACTCTGTGTTACATTGCCCAACTGTAAGCTAATGTATGTGTTCTGAGCCTGTCTAAGGTAATTAGGCTGAGCTATGATGCTGGGTTGCGAAGATCCCCTGAAGAAGGAAATGGCAGCCCACTCCAGTATTCTTGCCTGGAAAATCCCATGGACCGTGGAGCCTGGTAGACTACGGTCACGAGGTTGCAAAGAGTCGGACACGACTGAGCGACTTCACTTTCACTCTCTTTCACTTTCATGATGCTCGGTAGATTACATGTATAAGTGCATTTTTAACTTAAGAAATTTCCAGCTTATGGGTTTATCTGGATGTAACTGTATGATAAGTTGAATTAGATTTGTATGCTTGGGGAGTCTCATAGTCACCCTCGTGGGGACAGATGGAAGGGAGGAGTGTTGGGGAGGCTTCCTGGAAGAGGTGGCACTTGAGCTTAGCATCCAAAGGCAGATACAGGTTACACGTAGAATGTGGGGTTTTCTGATGACATAATGGTCCTCCTCCGTGACACGTAGAGGGAGCAGCAGTAGCACGTAGTATGTGCTTGTTACATCTCAGAGGGGACCTGACTTTATTCTGTTCATATCAAAGCCATGCTTTTCCTCCAGGAGCCACATCACAATGCAGTGGAGTGTTGGGTTAACACGCACCTCAGCAATAAAACAAAGATCTAACATCCTTCAGTGCTCTCGGCAGCCTTGCTATTATTTAATTATTTGTGATTCGTTTTTAAAGTCTATCTTTTTGCTGTGTTGTTTGCTGTGTGAGAGCCAGGACTGAGGGACACATTCCCCCATCCTGTCTCCGGCAGGTAGTGTAGTTGACAGCACAGTTTTAAAAAGATGATTTGCTGATAGATTTGGATTTGGGTTACCCTGGAGAAGGAAGTGGCAACCCACTCCAGTATTCCTGCCTGGAAAACCCCATGGGTGGAGGAGCCTGGGAGGCTACAGTCCATGTGGTCACAGAGTCAGACACAACTGAGCGACTTCAGTCCTTGGATTTGGGCTGGTACAGAGCATATAAGAACACATTCAACTAGTGGCTTCAGGCATGGCTCAAGCTTTTTGTGACAAGTATACGTGAGGCAGCTCAACCGTCCTGTCCCCAGCCCGCACTGCTATCTGTGTCCTGGTTCTGGCCCCAGTCATGCCAGTTCCCTTTCCCTCTCTCTGCCTCCCAGTCTCACCTCGTGGCCTGTATTTGGAGACTCTCTCTCGGGGTCCAATCCCAGGTCTCCTGGGCTGAGCTGCTCCTGAGAAGGTCAGGACCGTCTGCTCTGGAGCAGCCACTCTGGCCATGGCCTGCTTTGGGCAAGCTTGGCTTTCTTGGGTCCTATTCAGGGGCCACTCACGTGTGTGTGTTCCTCCTCCTCTTGCTGGTAGCCCTCCTCTATGCCACCATCTTCGGGAACGTGACGACCATTTTCCAGCAGATGTACGCCAACACCAATAGGTACCACGAGATGCTCAGCAGCGTCCGGGACTTCCTGAAGCTCTACCAGGTGCCGAAGGGGCTGAGCGAGCGAGTCATGGATTACATCGTGTCCACCTGGTCCATGTCCAGAGGCATCGACACGGAGAAGGTAAGGGGGCGACGGGCTCAGGTAAACCACCCACCCCTCAGCCTCCCCAAGGGTTCCTGAGCCTCACTTCGGATGGTTCTCATACCTGGCTGTGCATCTGAGCTCACCTGGATAGAGTTTTGGAATCCCAGGTCCCACCTCCAGAAGCGTTGATTGCTTGCCCATCAACCTTTCTGAAGGACCAGCAATTAAGAGAGATTTTACAAACTGGTAAGGCAGAGTGTATCAGTATCTCCTGAAGAGGAGATGGACTAGCAGACTGTCTATGGCAGGATTTCCTTATCAGCTGATAGGCTGGTAAGAATCAGGGCCACCCAGGGGGAGATGACCAGTATTACTGATTTCCTTTCACCTCAGGCCCCAAGATGACATATCTCTGCTGCTAATCCACTTTCGATTCAAAGTTTCCAATTCAGATTTTTTATATAGTGTTCATTGCATGAATTTTTATTTTCAGAATATTGCACCCTGCTATGATTTGTTTTGGGGCTTCCTTGGTGGCTCAGATGGTTAAGAATCTGCCTGTAATGCAGGTGACCCAGGTTCGATCCCTGGGTTGGGAAGATCCCCTAGAGAAGGACATGGCAACCCACTCCAGTATTCTTTTCTTAGAAATCCCATGGACAGAGGCGCCTGGAGACTACAGTCCATGGGATGGCAAAGAGTTGAACACGACTGAGATAGATTTGTCTTGATGACTGAGTTTTTAACAACTCCTTAAATTTTGTGTCCAAGGCTATTGCTTTACTCTAGTCTTGGCCCTGATGGGACTCCCAGGATGTGGTCATTAAAAACAGGTTTCCAGTCATCATCCTGGACCTTTGGAATCAGAATTTTGTGAGGAGGAATGAGATGAGATGGAGATGGAAAATCTGCATTTTGAACAAGGGTCCTGTTCATTAGACAAGTCTGGGAGATACCGACCAAGGGCTTTTACTTAATAAGCAGTTGATTTGAGCAGAGCAACCCTTAGGCTCTTTTCTAGACTTTCCTGTGAAATGGAAATGGCAATAGATCCCTACCAGTCTCCAAAAGTTGCATTGTTCTAGATGCATTCCAATAAACTGAAGAAAATTTGGTGGTACTGGAAAGAACAAAGATATTTGAGAATGATCATTTGTGAATGATCTCCTTTGTAATATTTTCTTTGAGCAAAGATGTAATCCTAGGTTAGTTTTTCTCTGCTTCTTAAGTCTTTGGAATGGCTTTTCTCTCTTTAATCACCATTCCCTAAGTACTCAGGGAATTCTGATTCCTTCCCTTGTTAGAGTGAGGCAAGCAGAATGATATTACTGTTGAAAAATACCTTAAGACACCTTCAAAGCCAAATTCAGTGTCTTGGGAGTCCGCTCTTCACACTCTGGTCTTTCTCCATTAGAAGAGTCCCTTGAGAATTGACAGTTTAAATGGAAAAATTTAACTAAATTTAACTGATCCCAACTTCAAAGGGAGGATACTTTGATATTGTTGAATATCTGCTGTAATAATAACGATAACGAAACCATACCATATACCAGCTAGCACGTCTTAAAGTTGTATTAAGAGCAGATACCTAACTGCACTTCTGGGCCTGCATTCCTGCTTCACATGCTTCACAACCACCCTGGAGAAGGAACTGTTCTTAGGTATGAGGACCCAGCAGGCCAGTTAACTTTATTATTGCCCCCGGTCACAGATTTGAGAATGGCAAAATCTGAATTTAAACCCAGTTTTGTCTGACTTCAAAGCTTGTGCTTTTTCCTACTACTGCTTTAAAAAAAAAAACAACCACCGTAAAACACAGACTGGATGGAAGGACGAGTCCAGATGGGAGTGCCCTCCTCTTTCAGATGGGCAGGCATTGGTTGGGAGGGACTTCATCTCTGGCTTTGTTCACCACTGGCCCCACTGCTTCTGTTTTTTCATTCTGCTGTCTCAACCTGGTCCCTGGAGGTTCTGTGGGTGCCTGGCAGCTGATGGAGCAGAAAGGAACTTGGATCGCTCAGCCCTGGGGCTCCTTTTCCCAGGGGCCAGGATGCCTTTGTAAATCTGGTTGTCCGGAATGAAGCCCTCTTCTGCCCTCACTGCAAGGCTGGGCTGGGCGGCTGCCCCTGGGAGACAGCACTCATCAGCTCTGCTCCTCCCTTCCCCCGCCTGCTGTCTCCCTGGAGGGCTCTGGGATTTTCCCTAGGTCCTGATCCAAATGGAAGAGGAAGTACTGTGGCAATTACTGGGGAGAGAGCCAGTCCCAAGGCCCTGTCTCCCCTCGCCGCCGCCATTCCAGACTGGAACGGTCAGTGATGACCAGGGCGTCTACGGGATGTGCGTGCAGTGGAAGGGTGGGAGTGCTGGGCAAGCCTGACGTTAACAGTAATTAGCTGACGACCTTGGACCTCAGACCACCGTGGGTCCCTCTGGGCTTCAGTTTCTCCGTCTGTGACACATGGAAACTAGGTGACTTGTAAGGCTAAGGCCGACCTCTAAGACTCTTTGGACTCTGATGTCCAGCACTTCAAAAGCCTCCCTCAGCTGACCTGCTGCTCTGCTGTGATGGCACCGTCATGAATGAGAGCCCTTGTGCATTGAGCCCAGCCACATGCACCAAGCCAAGTCTTTGACGCCGCAGCGCATGGCGTCTTCCAAAGAATTCTATACACAAGTCAGAGCAAGAAGACTGGGGGAAAGTTGAGCTTTAAGTTCACTGACTCCAACAAGTGGAAGCCAGGAGTCAGATCTGCTTCATCCTGAAGCCTGTTCCCGCACCCGTGCTTTATCCATCCTGCACGCACCACCCCTTTCCCCTGGGGAGGCTCCATGAACCTCCATGGTGGCATCTCCTCGGGGCTTCTGAGGCCTCAGAGACCAGCAAGAATTTTCCCTCCTCAAACCAAGCAGAAGGGCAGGTAACCCAGGAAGATGACAGGGTCTCAAGCTGATACCCCTCCTCAGAGAGAGGTGCTCAGGAGCCCCTGCCGGTGTAGGACCAACGCAAGGACGATGGGGGTGCTCGTGGCTGAGAGGGTGTGTCATTTCTCCCCTCCAGTCCCCTCTCCTCCTCACACGTGCTTTCCCGTGGCTCTGGGAACAGGGCCCGTGAATAAAACATGCTGGCAAAGTTCAGCCTGAGGGAAGGGAAATATTGAAACGTGAACTTACCTGGAGAACAAATCTTAGTTTCAGACTGCTGGGCACAGTTTCGACAAGACAAGCAAGTGTTCCCCACTCCCTGGTGTTCTGCTTGGAGAGAGAGGATCCAAATTAAATCTGCCTTTTTCCGGGAGCCTTGCTTTAATGAGTCTGAAGGAGGGGAAGTACTTAACGAGCACTCTGCCTAAGCATCGGCCATCTGATTTTCCCCTGCCTCGGTCAGTCCTCCAGCCCCACTCCCAGAGAACATGCTCGCTTCCTTGGCATCCTGCCACTGCAGAGCAACAGAGGGGACCTGTGTTTATTGAGCACCTTGCTGGGGCCACGAGGTGTCGCAAGGGGTAGATACCAGGTGCACTGTAGATATAATTTCATTTAATCCTCATAATGACAGTGAAAGTTGCTCTGTCGTGTCCCACTCTTTGCAACCCCATGGACCATACAGTCTACGGGATTCTCCAGGCCAGAATACTGGAGTGGGTAGCCAGTCTCTTTTCCAGGGGATCTTCCCAGCCCAGGGATTGAACCCAGGTCTCCCACATTGCAGGTGGATTCTTTACCAACTGAGCTATGAGGGAGCTCTTAATCCTCATAAGGCAATGATGAAAATGAAAGTGTTAGACACTCAGTCATGTCTGACTCTTTGAGACCCCATGGACTATAGCCCGCCAGACTCCTCTGTCCATGGAATTCTCCAGGCAAGAATATTGGAATGGGTTGCCATTCCGTTTTCCAGGGGATCCTCTGACCCAGGGATCGAACCCAGGTCTCCTGCATTGCAGACAGATTCTCTACCAGCTGAGCCACCAGGGAAGCCCAGTCTTAGCAGTGTGCTTTTTTTTTTTTTAAGAGCAGAAACACAGGGAACCAGCCTAGCTCTCTGTGATGATCTCGAGGTGTGGGATCCAGGGAGGGGAGGGAGACTCAATAGGGAGGGGAATGTGCTTACAACCAGGCTGATTTGCATTGTTGTACAGCAGAAACTGGCTTCCCAGGTGGCGTTAGTGGTAAAGAACCGGCCTGCCAATGCAGGAGACATAAGAGATGTGGGTTTGATCCCTGAGTTTGGAAAATCCCCTGGAGGAAGTTATGGCACCCCACTTCAGTATTCTGGCCTGGAGAATCCCATGGACAGAGGCGCCTGGCAGGCTACAGTCTGTGGTGGTCACAAAGAGTTGGACACGATTGAAGCAACTTAACACACACAGACGCAGCAGAAACTAACTCAACATTGTAAAGCAATTTTCCTCCAGTTAAAAAACAAATTAAAAAATAAAGAGGAAAAAAGAGAAACTGAAGTGTAGAGCAGTGAAGAGAGGAAAGGACTGAGATTCCAAGTGTTGGGCCCCCTCTTTGCAATGCAGAGCTCAGGGCCGTGCAGAGTAGGTGGGTGGAACAGCACTGTCCAGGACAAGGTGCTGAGTCACTTCCCCACCCTTGCTCCTCCACCTCAGCACAAACCGTCTGCCCGTGCTCCTGGTGCTCACCTCCATATCTGCAAGTCCTGCAGCCTCTTTCAAACCCAGCTTCAACCTCACCTTGTCCTGGACAGCGAGCACATTTGATGTTATGCCCCCAGTTTTGTTCACAGGCTAGGATGGAGAAAGGGTTAGTTTAGGAACACTCCTGCTCTCTCGGGAAAAGTCCACTTAGAGGTGTCCCCTTGTGTTACTTCATGCTTGCTACATAAGGGGGCCACGAATGTTTTCTTGCAAAAATTTAGTCCAGAGAAGTGTTTCTCCCTGTAGGAAAGACTGAGAGATTTTTCTTTCTTTGGGAGGTGAGACCCACATGGCCTCTTATAGTTCCCAGTTTGTCTTGAGTTCCTTGAGAGCCCAAGTGCAAACCCTTTGGTTTGGGGCAGGTATAGGAAGTGCTTGGTATCTAAACTGGGCTCTGGAGTGAGACTGCCTAGTCAGAGAGTCCAACTCTGCCATTTCCTGGTTGTGCAACTTCAGGCAAGTTATTGATCATCCCTGTGCCTCAGTTTCCTCATCTGTAAAATGGTACCACAATAGCACTTACACCAGAGAGTTTATGTGAGGATTCAATTAGCTGGTGCACATAAGACTTGAAAATATAAAATCACACCTCTCCTGATGTTCCCTCTGCTTTCCTTCTCCATTGTCCTCAGCACTTACTGCTGAATTTTACTCATTTTGCTTTTTATTTGTCCCCTCCCACTAGTAAGTCACACAAAGGCAGGACGTTCTGTTTGCTGCCTACATCCTCAGAGCCTGGAATGATGCCTGGCATACACTAAGGTGTTCGGTAGCTAAGTATGAAATGAATGAATGACTCCAAAGTGCTTAGTAATGCCTAAGGAAGTGCTCAATAAATATCACTTCACATCTCTCTTCGAATCAATCCACCTTCCGTCCATCAGCAGACCACGTCAGCTCTATCTTCAAAATATGTTCGGGATTTGATTACTTCTCCCTGGCTCCCCTGACACATTCCAGTTCGCGTCCCCTCCCTGCTCCCCGGAGGCCTGCAGGAGTGGGCTAACCCAACACCTGGGCTCCACTCCTGCCCTCTGACAGTCAGGGCCCGCTAATTCCACTCTGGAGCTGCCACAATCCTCTTAAAGTATAGAGGATCCCTGTCCCTCCCCTGCTCCGGTCTCCCAATGTGTCCCCATCCCACTCAGAATCAAAATCAAAGTCTTTTCATAATGTAAGTCTCCATATCCTCAAGCTTGTCATCCTCCTGAAACCCCCTCTCCCACCCCCAGCTTTCCCCTCATTCACACGGGCTGTTGCTCAGGTCCTCGCACAGCCTTTGCAACTCTGCTGTAACTCTTCTTTCTTTTTTTTTTTCTTTTTAATACATATCATAAAAGAAGGCAAAACTGTATTCTGGTCATACATAGTTTAACAGACAGAATCAGGCACTTGTGATACACATACATGTGATTTAAGAGGTAAATACTTTTTTCCTCCCTGTGTAACTCTTCTTTCATAGGGCTCCCTCTGACTCATTATGCTGACGACACCATATTTGTCACCTACTCAGGGAGGCCTTCCTGGATTTCCTTGTCGAAAGGGTCTCACATACTCCCAGCCCCTTGGCTCTCAAGTCCCTGACCTGAGCATTCAGCACAGATTTGGGCGCCCCTGTCTCTCTCTCGCACAGGGACTGTGGCTGTCTTGTCCACTGGTGCCTTGAAGAGTGTGGTCTAGCCTAGTTGGCGTCGCTTCGGCCCCTGGGGAGCTGAGAGAGCAGCGAGCTGGAGGCCACAGCAAGGATCCTGACGCTTTTTCTTCCCGTGCCAGGTCCTGCAGATCTGCCCCAAGGACATGAGAGCGGACATCTGCGTGCACCTGAACCGCAAGGTGTTCAAGGAGCACCCGGCCTTCCGGCTGGCCAGCGACGGCTGCCTGCGGGCACTGGCCATGGAGTTCCAGACGGTGCACTGCGCCCCCGGGGACCTCATCTACCACGCGGGGGAGAGCGTCGACAGCCTGTGCTTCGTGGTCTCCGGCTCCCTGGAGGTGATTCAGGATGACGAGGTGGTGGCCATTCTAGGTAGGTACTGCCTTTGCTGGGTGGAGGCCTCCTGGCGGCTTGGCTTCGCTGCCTCCTTCAACCAGAGATGGCTTCACAGGGCTGGCCCAGTGGTTAGCACCCAGGCATCCATCCACAAACACATGTCTGAGTGCCTGTCTTGCGTCAGGCGATGTTTGAAGCACTCAGGATCCTTCAATGACAAAAATGTTTTTTTTGTCCTCCAGGAGCTCTGCTGGGGGAGGAACAATAAGCAGACATTTGAATATAGTGGCAGGGACACCCGCCCAGGATTCAAGTATTGGGGGTGGCTTCCTGGAAGAAATGACACCTAAGTTGAAAGCTAAAAACTGAGCATGAGTTAGCACAGAAAAGAGAAGGGACACAGGAGTATTCTAAGCAGAGGGGAAGGCGTGTGTGAAATCACTACAGAGGGAAAGCAAGCATGATTCATTTGTACAACTGTCAAACTCAGATGGCTTGGAACACACACAGCAAGGAGGGGCGTGGTAAGAGGTGGGGTCAGGAAGGGAGCTGAGCTCTAGGCAGATTGTGTCAGGCTCTGGAAGCCAGATTAGGGACTGGGGTGTTATACTGAGGAGCCATGAAGGGCTTCAAGCGAGAGAAAGGCATGATCAGATCTGCACTTTAGAAAGATGATTGTAGTTGCCAAGTTAATTGAAGAGGGAAAGCAGGCGGGGGGCCGGGGGGTAGACAGATGACGCTGGAGACTTGTTATCTAGGGGCAAACTGGTGGCGCCCTAAACTATTACTTGTGCTGGGCAGATGCAAAGGAGCAAATGGAGTTGACATATTTCAGAAACAGAATCAACAGCACCTGATGGCAGATTGGCTGTGGGGGAGAAGGAAGTCAATGGATGAGGACTGCAGGATCTGCTGAGGAGCTGGTGTGCCATGCACTGTGCTAGGGAGTGTGGCGGGGGAGCGGGGACATGGGGGAACACGTGCGTATTCGGTGCTTGAGCATCCGTGGCCTTGGAGAGGTTCATCTGGTTGCCGGTGGCAGCTGCAGAGCGCCTCTTTAGGGGGGCATGTTTGCCTCTCCCAGGAGGCAAGCCACCACAATAATACCCACCATTTATGGTCGTCTGTTCTGCACCAGGCGTTTCACATACAGATCCTCAGTTCATCACAGTACCCTGCAAAGTAATTTTACTCTCACCATTGTGTAGGTGAGATAATGAAAGCTCAAAGGTTAGGGAAGTTTCCTAGGACCTCAGGGTTGATGAGGTCCATGGAGTCAGCATCTTGGAGTGCCTCAAACTCTGGAACCTTGGCTCTGCTCCACTGAGCAATACTGCAGTCCTAGTAATAACATGTGTAGTTTGCTGGCTCATTCAGTTTGCCAGACACTGCTAACACATTGTGGACTTTTTTTTTTTTTAAATCTTTGGCTGTGCCTTCTTAGGAAACTGAGACAGGGAGAGATTGTTACACTGAATTAGAGTTGAGATGCAAACTAAGTATCCAGACATAGATAGTATTCTTTGTTAAAGCCTGAACTTCGTTTCTGCTTGATTTGGGAGTATATGATATCCAGCCTCTTTTCTCCCCTGACTCTGAGTCAACTTGCCCTGTTGATTACATTCCACTCAGGGTAACCCAAAGATGCTTGGTATTCCTTCAGCATACACTGGAAGATGCTGAGAGGGAGACTGAGATAGAGATTCAGCAGGGAATGGAGGCTGAAAGTTCATTCAAGTAAATTTTGGATTCCTAGTGCCCACTGAACTCTGCAGAGTTGTTCTGTCCCTTACCTTCCTCATCCACAGAGATGTCAGATTTGATTGTGCATGAGGAACAGCACACACAAAGGGTTAAACCATTGCTTTAGTATTGCTGCAGGGAAGACATTTATCTCTACCTTTCATACTGATCAGTGTCCCCAGTAAAGAGGACTTTCCTTCAGTGATAACTCTCTGGACATTTGCCTGGCTGAGAAGAAGGGTGACTAGCAACTCGTGGGCTCTTTCTTGAATCTGAATTTGAATTGATCATTTGGTGCAGGGTGTCTTTCACCCATTTCCCTCCCTGATAACTTCCCATATGCCTTTCCAAGGAGTGTAGCTTCAGACTAATATCACCCCTCTTAGACACTCATACTCAGGGCTTCCTAATCAGCCCCCACCCCGACCCCAAGCTAAACCACTGCACTATTAGGGTTGGATTTGGCCACCTAAGCATGGAGGTAGGAAGAGCTGCAGAGGGTGAGGAAGGCAAATGATTACTTCCCAGCTCCATCTCATATCCCCTCAGCCTGGGCCTCGTGTAGGGAAGCAACCAGAGCTTGGGCTTCCCAGAAGGCACAGGGATAAAGAATCTACCTGCCATGCAGGAGACATAAGAGACATGGATTCAATCCCTGGGCTGGGAAGATCCCCTGGAGTGGGAAATGGCAACCTGCTCCAATATTCTTGCCTGAAGAATTCCACAAACAAAGGAGCCTGGTGGACTACAGTCCATGGGGCTACAAAGAGTTGGACACAGCTGAGCATACACACACAACCAGATCTTATTTCATTGTTGACTTCCTTGGTCAACTGACTGCTTCTCCAAGTCCAGCCCTTTGGCAGGGCCCTCTTGGGCAGCCTGCCAGCTCCAGCTGGCAATGTGGATAGGACCTCTGAAATAGCTCAGCAGCTTCAGATTCAGCGTGGTTGTTTCCCTCAGGCTGTCCAGCCTGGAAAAAGCAGGTGTCTTCAGGAGCCAGACTGAGTCCAAAGAGTAGGTCCTAATTTGACCTCCTAAAGAACCTTTGACATTTCAAGACATTCTTACTCTGTAAAAGGATGCACAAGTCCTTTGCATGAACTCAGCCTCTGGGCCGAGAGATACGAGAGTCCAAGCAGTTTTCTCCCTGGAAACTTCAGAGTTTTGTTGTTATTGTTGTTTTTCTCAAATTAGAATATCCTATGCTCAATGGACTGAAATCAGTGTTCTTGCGAAGAGGGTTCGGGATCCAGCAGATATTAGAACTAGAGCCTTACGGTCCTTTGCTGCCTTTCACTTCCATCCATTTGAAATTTCCTAAGTCAACTGTCATAGAGGTGGGGATGAAGCAGTCAGCCAAGTGCGAGTCCAGCCTTCAGGAGCTGCTGCACGTGGTGGAGACGGACGTTACTAAAAAGACACCAGTCGTACTGCTTGGTAACTGTTGCCATAGAGAGAATGCAGGTGCTACTGAAGGTTATGGGATGTGTAACTGTTGAGAAACTACTGTATAACCAGTGCTCCAGTGAGAATAGCCAAGGAATCCTTAGTTACCATAAAGCAGGAGGCTTTCAGAAAAAATCCAGAACTCATCCATCTCATTCCTTTGGTCTCTGGCCTCTTGTTACCAGTTCTTTCATTTACACTCTGCTAATTTGCTTCCTCCTTCCAGTTCTGATATTCCACCCCCATTCTCTGTTTAATTTTAGCACAGACTCCAAGAACAAGGAAAAGGGTCAGGACTCTTAACTGAATGTGTTTCGTATGTATTAAAAGTGAAACCCTCTCTGATAAAAGTTTTCTAGAAGAGTGTCAAGCTTTCTTGACTGCAACTCAGTATATATTGTATCGTGAACTGACATACCCATGTGCACAGACACGGTTGTACATGAACCCAGTACTTAATGCTGCTGTGTGAGACGCAACCTCGTATTTTCTACCAGATTCTATTCTCTTTCATTTAGAAAGAAATTGACAGTCATGACCCACTCAATTGCTGTCTTGACCTGCTGTCAGCCTGCAGTTTAAAAACATGGTCCTGCAGACAGACAGCATCTCTCTCGGATTGAAAACCACGCTGTCCCCCAAGGACAGAGAATATACTAGATAGTCTCTCGTGTTCTCCTTTTCCCTGTGAGGTTCTCTGCCTGATTCTTGAGATGATATCCTCCTAAGCTCCTTTTGGAATTCTCTTAGAAATCACTTCATGGCTTCTCCAATTTAGTTTCTTGGCTCTCTGAAATAAATTCAAGCCTTTAGCCTGTGTGTTTTATTCATTAGATTTTTAAAGTAATCTTCTTTGAAGTTTTTCATAGATACCAGAATAAAGAGTACTCATGTCATCCCTGCCCAAGTGGCGCTCTTAGCATCTGCAAGTAAGTTGGTATCAGTGTTACTTGACCAACATAAGTGAGTGATGAGCTTTCATCAGGGCTAAGCTTGAGTGTGATCCATCTCTCCGTTTCCGTCTTATATGTGCAATATTTAAATGTCCTGTTTCCCTGTGATTCAGCATCTCTGTAGTAACTTTTATGGGGTTTGCATTTTAGTACTTAATTCATATTTTAGTCATGGATCATCTCATGTCTTCCGTTTTTGTGGTGTTTTGGTTCATCATGTTGGGCAAGACAGACATCTTGGTTGCCAGGCTACATTGAGTAGTGGAAGGAGCCCTGGGCGTGGAACTGGAGATCTGACTGTAGCCCTGTCCTTCACTAACGCCCTGCAGGAGCTGCCACCGCGTGGTTGCGTCTCCAAGGCCTCCTGTGGTCGCTGAGTCCGCCACGCCGCATCAGCTGCGCGTTCACTCCTCTGTCACCTGTGAGCTGAGTCCTGTGGTTTTCGATGTCTGGCATGGCCCAGCCCATGGAAGACACGGGGGGCTGTTTGCTGAACTGAACTGAAAGGCAGGACTATGAAGGGCCCTATGGTCCAGAATAAGGATCTGGACTGTATCCTGGAGGGATAAGGGGCCCACAGAGGGTTTGAAACATGGGAAAGACGTGAAGGTTTGGTTTCCACAAATACAGAGACATGGAGGCTAGTCAGGAGCCTCCGGTGAGCAATCACAAGGACCTGAGTAAAGTGATAGAAAGGAGATGGGAAGGAGTGCCAGAAAGAACAGGAGGGGAAGGACCTCCAAGAGATGGGAGATGAGAGAGAATAGTTTCCAGCAGCAACTGACAGGCAATAGAGTCAGAGGGGGAGAGGGAGGAAAGATGATGCGTTTATACTGTTGAGTCCAGTGTCTTTTTGGAATAGACCTCGCCATGGCTCTCAACTAGAGGAGGCACTTCTGACTTGTGGATGGGCCAGAGTCTGCCTAAGGAAAGGAGCAGCCAGGGGGGAGGTTGATGGGCAGGCCCTGGCACAGTAAATCTGGGTGAACCTTCTCCTTGCGTTTCTGTCATTGAACTAGGATTGACATGGGCATTCTCCTTAAATGTATGCATAAAGTTGTAATAGAGAATAGTTTCCAGCAGCAACTGACAGGCAATAGAGTCAGAGGGGGAGAGGGAGGAAAGATGATGCGTTTATTCTGTTGAGTCCAGTGTCTTTTTGGAATAGACCTCGCCATGGCTCTCAACTAGAGGAGGCACTTCTGACTTGTGGATGGGCCAGAGTCTGCCTAAGGAAAGGAGCAGCCAGGGGGGAGGTTGATGGGCAGGCCCTGGCACAGTAAATCTGGGTGAACCTTCTCCTTGCGTTTCTGTCATTGAACTAGGATTGACATGGGCATTCTCCTTAAATGTATGCATAAAGTTGTAAATGCTTCTTTACAGGTGGAATCTTTCTTTTTTATTTTTCTTAATAAAATACTCCCTTCTCACAGTTCCTAATTTGGAAGGTACTTTCATACTTTGCTTAGAGAGTTGGTTTCTTTGGGTCCATTGACCTTGGATGGACATTCATGTAGCATGTGTTTATTTAGCAGCTGTCACAGCCCAACTTGGTGTTGGTCTCTTTGGGATGGGTGGGGGTGTAGAGAAAAGTCCTTATCATGGATGAATGTTCTATTCCCTTTGGGAAGAAAAATGCATGATTAGTGACAAGTGACACAGTACTTCTTTCTCTAGACTTCCTGTGTGAACAGGGAAGTGTTTATGGAGGAGATAGAAACTGACCTGGGCTTGGAAGGATCCTCAAGAGTCTCTGGGGTCGTTAGAGGTAGGAACCCTGGGGCATATCCAGGGACCAGTGTGAGCAGATGGAGAAGACATTGTGTGCAGGGCGGTGGTTCTCTGCTTTAGTGAGCAGACATCTCAGTTGGAAAGCTTGATCACAATGCAGATCCCTGGGCCCTCCCTGCAGATTCTGGTTCTGCAGCTCCAGGGTGGAGCCTTGGCATCTGCACTGGGAACAGCCACGCCCTCCCTGCCCCACATGGAGCGGTTCCATGTCATGTGCTGTGGTGGACAGAGGATGGTGCTTGAGAAACGGTGGTGTAGGCAGTCACTACTTGATGTTCTTTCTTCGTGGAATGGGCTGAAGAAATGAACACGAGGAGGATGGTAAGGCAGGGGAGCACCAGAGAGGGGATCTTATATTACACTAGGCGAATCCACGTGAAATTGCTGATTTTCAACTATTTCTGACCTGCCAAGATGATGGTATAAGCTTATTCATGATCTATGTACAAGGAGGTGAAGGCTGAGCCTAGGTGGTGGCTTTGTGAGGTGGAGCCAGCATTCGGTCATGTGAGGTAGGGTATCGTCGATGGAGAGAACCGTGTGAGAGGCCGGGGAATGGAGAGTGTGGGGCGATCTGTAACCAGGAGACCAGCACTTACCCTGGGCCCGAGAGGCAGCAGTGGGCCTGGGCTGGAGAGGCGGAGTGCGCCAGCTGTTGATGTTGCTAAACGGGAGCCTGAGGGACTAGGCAGTGGGAAACCGCCAAGGGTGGTGAGTAAAGTGCGATACCATCAAAGCTGCGATTTGCAACAATTAATGAATTTGACATAGAGACAAGGAGGTTATTCAGTGACTTATGGCTTATAGTATGGATGAAAGGTGTTAAGCTGTGGGCAGGAGAAACTGAGACAGGATTTGGGCTGCTGAATAAAACAGGGGCATCCAGTTAAATTTGAATTTCATATAAACAAAGAATAATTTTAATAAATATTTCCTAAATATTGAATGGGCCATATATATATATCATATTAAAAAGCAGAGACATTAGTTTGTCAACAAAGGTCCATCTGGTCAAGGCTATGGTTTTTCCAGTAGTCAAGTATGGATATGAGAATTGGACTATAAAGAAAGCTGAGCACTGAAGAATTGATGCTTTTGAACTGTGGTGTTGGAGAAGACTCTTGAGAGTCCCTTGAACTNGGAGGCCTGGCGTGCTGCAATTCATGGGGTCGCAAAGAGTCGGACACGACTGTGCGACTGAACTGAACTGAACTGAACTAGGGAGGCCTGGCGTGCTGTGGTTCATGGGATCACAAAGAGTGGGATATGACTGAGAGACTGAACTGATACATATATATATGCTAAAAATGTATCTATTTATCTGAAATTCAGATTTAACTGGGTATCCTGTATTTGCTGAATTTGGCACGCGAGGGACAGGTGGCTGAGACCTTCTGGGAGGAGAGTCTGAAAGGCCGTAAATGATAGGATGTGGGGAGCAGATATGGGGAGGTGAGAGAGGTGACTGATGTCCAGGTGGGTGAGGAGATGGAGGCACCAGCAACAGAAGTAGCCAATCAGGAGGAAGGGGTAGTGCGAGGGAACAAAATACATATATATATGCTAAAAATGTATCTATTTATCTGAAATTCAGATTTAACTGGGTATCCTGTATTTGCTGAATTTGGCACGCGAGGGACAGGTGGCTGAGACCTTCTGGGAGGAGAGTCTGAAAGGCCGTAAATGATAGGATGTGGGGAGCAGATATGGGGAGGTGAGAGAGGTGACTGATGTCCAGGTGGGTGAGGAGATGGAGGCACCAGCAACAGAAGTAGCCAATCAGGAGGAAGGGGTAGTGCGAGGGAACGAGCTTGGTTTTGACTTGTTGCATGTAAAGGGCCATTGGGTATCCAAGTGGAGTGTTCCACAGCTATTCAGAAAGGCACGTCTGGAACTGGGAAAAGAAACCAGGGCTCAAGACAGATTTAGGATTCAGAGGAAGGAATAGGAAATCAAGGGGAAGACAGGTGCAGAGAGAATATATGGATGCTTATCTGAATGACCAAGTATTTCAGAGCATTTTAAAAGAAATGAGAGTGTAGTCATTCAAAATGCTCACAAGGAATTTTAAATGATATTAGAAGCTCCTATGATAAGTAAATTAATAAAATACACTTTTTTAATGTAATGTGACCTCAGCTATGTGGGAAGAAACATTCATAGATGAAAGTCCACCAACAGCTTCATCACCATGTTATAGTTGGTGACTTTGGTTTTGAGGTGCCAGGGGATTTCATTTTCTTTTTTATATTGGTCTTTCAAGTATTCTTTAAAAGAATGTATGCTACTTTCAAAATCAGGAAAATTAAAAAATTTTAAGTAGATCTTGAGAAAGCGTTGCTCCAAGTTTCACATATCCTTTCAGTTATTAGGATGCAACCTGAAAAAAATAACATTTTATTTTTCAAAAGAAATCTTGACAGCATTTCTTTTGTTATCTCCTCATCCAATCAGAAAAAAAATAGCATTAATCTCAGCAGGTCCTCCCAACTCCTCCTTCAAACAGTTATTGGAAAAGAGAAAGCTGTGAACCATGTAATAATACCTCTTGCTCGTGCTCAGCACAAAAGGAGGAAGCTTTGTTTAAGTGTCTCTCTAAACACTTCAGCCGACATTAATATTCATATAGCTGTTCCATCAGCCGAAGCAATTATATTAAATCTGCACTCCTAGCCAGGAGCCATAGCGTGAACAGAACTTCAGAAATGCAGAACCATTTGTATCCGGTAATGTATGCATTGAGGGAGGGTGGGGAGGACGACCAGGTTCTTGCTCCTAATGCTGTTTTTGCTTAAGCAATTTAAAAGATTGATTTGTAGTCCCTGTAGTCCCAGTGAAGACACTGATAGTTAGGAGAGTTAATAGAGCTTTCTAAAGGAAATTCTCATAACTGTAGAGTCCAGACAGAGAGGATTGGTTTAAAAAAATTATGGTAAATCAAGGACAATTGTTATGATGATATAAGAAGTTTTATTGGAATGCAAAATATTTCAAATATAATGTTAACTGGGCAGGGAGTGGAAAAACAGAATATGTAAGTATATATGTAGTAACCTTAACTTACATAAAAATGCATATGAGTGGAAGAAAGATGGAGCGTGTACCAAAGTGTCAACTGAAGCTTTCTGCATGCTTTTCTATCGGCCAAAAGGATAGAGCCCATATTTTCTATTTTTCAATATATTTCAATTATCTTCTACAATGCATACATATTGTATAAACAAAAGGAGGGAAATCAAGTCAATTTTGAATTGTCATCTGTAGCAATCTTAGAAAATCATCACCTGCTTTCAGTGGAAGATTTGTGATCTGTTAGTGGAGAAACATTCGGCTAATTTAATTTTATCTAAATTGCAGTTGTGAAGAACAGGAGAACTGTCGTGATGTTTCCAAGTCATTGGTTTAATGTAACCATTTACGCGTGGTGCCCCCATTCAGAGAGTGATGCCAATGTTGTTTGCGAAAAGTAGAGTCTCCACCAGAAAGGCCGGTGACCCATATTTGGATGAGATTTTAATTCCTTTAAGGAAAGCAGTTATATCATAGGATAATTTCTAACATCCATCATTTTTATTTCTTCTTTTTAGATCTGTCCATAAATTTTCAGCTCAGCATTAAGCAGGATCAGAGTGAATTATGGGTGTGTTTCTGAGCAGGTCAGCAAATTCCTTCTAGAGTCAGGCTGACAACATAGCTACCTGAAGATACTTGGAACGGGGACCAGTCCTGTCCTCAAAGTCATCCATCCTAGGGCATTCTCGGTCTTTCAGATCCTGGCCCACTGTATATCATTTCACTCAGACCCATCTTTTCATATATTGATTTGTTCATTCCATAAACAAACCAGCTGTAGTGCTTAAGTCTCACCAGGAAAATAGACAAGTGAATATGCAGTTTCACTTCTGTTATTTAATAGAATGCCAAAAGTTATAATCGGACAAAGAATAGGATACTATGGGAGCTTATAAGACAGGCATCTAATTCAGCCCAGCCAGGTGAAATCAAGGAAGGCTTCCTGACAGAGGTGGCATCTGAACTGAGACTTCCATGGCAAACTGAATTCCACTAGGTGCAGCAGAGAAGTGGGCTGGGGACTAGGATGGGAGATTTAAGAGAGAGTGTTCCCTGGCAGAAAGGTAGCACCCACAAAGACTTTAAAGGAGAAGAGTGACAGAATCGATCTGTGTTTAGAAAGATCATCCTGGCTGCTGTGAGGAGAAAGGAAAGCAGGCAAGGAGGCTGGTGAGGAGGATGCTGAGAGATGAGAGAGGCCTGAGCCGACTTCACAGGATGGAGAAAAGGAAACAGAATAGAATGCCAAAAGTTATAATCGGACAAAGAATAGGATACTATGGGAGCTTATAAGACAGGCATCTAATTCAGCCCAGCCAGGTGAAATCAAGGAAGGCTTCCTGACAGAGGTGGCATCTGAACTGAGACTTCCATGGCAAACTGAATTCCACTAGGTGCAGCAGAGAAGTGGGCTGGGGACTAGGATGGGAGATTTAAGAGACAGTGTTCCCTGGCAGAAAGGTAGCACCCACAAAGACTTTAAAGGAGAAGAGTGACAGAATCGATCTGTGTTTAGAAAGATCATCCTGGCTGCTGTGAGGAGAAAGGAAAGCAGGCAAGGAGGCTGGTGAGGAGGATGCTGAGAGATGGAGAGGCCTGAGCCGACTTCACAGGATGGAGAAAAGGAAACAGATCCAAGAGACACATGATAGATTAAAATGATCAGAGTGTGGTCATTTATTGACTATGGAGACAAGCAAGACGGTGGAGTCTGGAATGACTTGGACCACTTTCACAGGGAAGGGGACACTCACTCGAGGAGGTGCATGTTTTCCTGGGAGGAGGACTAGTTCCAAGTTTGGGTCTGTGGGTTTGAGCTAAGTTCAAGTAACCGATGGGAGATGCTGGACTCAGAAGAGAAATCAAAACTTGAGGTATAAACTTGGAGATCATTGTGATCCTGATGGCACCTGAAGCTGGAGGAGAGGCTGAGAAAACTTGGAGAGAGAGGGGAAGGTAAGAAGCAACCAGGTCTCAAGCAGAGCCCCAAAGCACACTGTTTAATATGGGTCACAGGCAGGAGCCTGAAATGGACCACCTGCAGAGGGTGAGAGGCCAGGGGAGTGGGGTGTCCCCGCAGCCAAGGAGGGGCAGAAAAGGGCATTTTCAAGTGCTTCAGAACCATTTCCATTGTCTAGCAGGTGCTGTGGATGATGAAGACACACCAATATCCTATGGCCCACCGAGGAAAAATGCTGCCGGTTAAACCATGACAATCATTGATTGTAAAATATGTTCTGATTTCTGAGAGAAAGCATGCCAACCAACTTAAATATATCTTAGAAGCAAAGAGCTGTAATATGTTGAGGACTGAAAAATATCTTTTAGGCTGTTATCAGGAGAAGTTATTGACTACTGTGAGTAGAGTTGAGAGTATGGTCAGGAGCAAGATTAGAGGAGCCTGAGAGATGAAGAGAGGTGGGTGTTGGTTCAGGGGTGCTTCATAATTTGTATTCATCTCTCCTGCAGTTCTGAACTGAGACAGAGACAATAAGTACAATGGGTACCAGCCAAAATATCACCTTTCACTTTTGTGATAAAGCTGATATTGGAGAATATGCATTATATCTGCATCCAAGAAGCCTTCCCAATATTAAGAGCCAGGATTAGACCACCCTTGTGTTGCTGACCAGCACAAGCCTACACTCAGGAGGCTCTGTCCTGTAGCTCTGTTCTGCTGGCAGAAGGGACCATCAGAGAGACAAGAGAGGATAAGCTTCCAGCAGGCAGAGCCCCAGGACAGAGAAGCGGCTGGCCTGCACACGTGCAAGGTTTCCTTCCAAACTCATCAATCAGATGAGGGCACGACAGAGGCCAGGAGTGTGGTGCCCCTGGAGCTGCCTTCCAGGCAGGAGCCATCAGGAATAGGGACCAGTCATTCCCCTTCAACCGTGAGAACATGGAGACAGTGTAGATAACACCGCCAAGAAGCTGAGCCTTTACAGAAAGGAGAGCAGAGCCCAAACCAGCTCTCTTCATTCCCAACCATCCAGTTTTTCCCCTGCTGTTTGGGGGGATTATCCATCTCTTTCATGTGTCCGAATTCCCTTGCCCTCCTGTAGAAGGCCAGCTCCATTCTCTTTTTCTCCGTGAAATCTCAGTAGTTCTGCCTAGATTTGTTGTTGTTGTTCAGTTGCTCAGTCATGTCCAACTCTTTGTGACCCCATGTACTGCAGCATGCCAGGCTTCCCTGTCCTTCATTGTCGCCTGGAGTTTGCTCAGATTCATGTCTGTTGAGTTGGTGATGCCATCCAACCATCTCATCCTCTGTCACCCCCTTTTCCTCCTGCCCTCAATCTTTCCCAGCATCAGGGTCCTTTCGAATGAGTTGGCTCTTCCAAAGTATTGAAGTTTCAGCTTCAGCATCGGTCCTCCCAGTGAATATTCTGGGTTGATTTCCTACAGCAGCCTCTCATATATTTTGGTTTTACATTTTTGTTTTGACTTCATCGTTTCACACATGTGCGTTTTGTCTCCTTACATTGTAAGCCCCTTGAACGTAGAGGTGATGTCCTGTCTTTTTATCTCTCTTTATTCCTGGAACACTGCCTGATCTGTAATAGGTTGGGCCAAACCTTGAACTGGATTGAACGGTGTGCAAAAGGGTAGTGAGATGTAACCCCACCTTTGGGACTCCCAATCTAATAACTGCCTGGGAGACTCAGAGACAGTTCACATTGCACCTGGTATATGATGCTATAGGTTCTTGCGTGGTTTTCATTAACCAGATATATGGCTGAACCACACCAGTGTCCCATCTCTAGTACAGAGATCGTTTGCAGAGAACAGTTGTTCTCCTTTATACCAACCTCCAAAGAAAACAAGTATTTCTTGAACATCTCTGAGCTCTCCTACAAAATCTAACTTGAGACCAACCTTTCTAGAAGGAGACATCCCTATGAGAATTGGGATGAACTGCATGCTTCTCCCTGGAGCCTCGACCTCCTGAGCCTCTCCATTCCCTGATTTCTTTTCTGGCAAAAGAAATCCAATAAAACATACAGGCTAAGCACCCAACACCACAGCACAATCTGATAGGATCTGACACTTAAAGCTAAGGCTTTATTCCTAGCAACAGATCTTCATGGCCTGGACGGGAAAGTAAATGGATGAGCTTTCCACGGTGTCTGTCTGTCTTTGATGTACATTCTTATGTCTCTAAACTGCAGGAGACGAAGCAGAGATCACAGACTGCCAGCAGCTTTTTTTTTTCCGATAAGAACAAGGGCTTTGTGGTTTCACTACAGACAGGAGGCAAGATTTACAAGGTGTCAGAACTCTGCTTACCTTCGCTCCTCCATGGTCTCAGACAGTGCAAGGGAAATGGCCATAAATGCATGAGGGAGAGTTCAGTATTCCAGAATTAGCTTGAAAGCCTGGATCTTAGCAGCTTTGGGGTGAGGTACGTAGTGGCTGCCTGAAGCAGGGTTCCTGGCTGGCTGCTGGCCTGATGTACCGGGACTCCTCAGCAGATCCTGGCCCCATGTCCACAGTCGGGGCTGGTGGGAGGTCAGTGGGTACCACCAAGGTGTTTAGCTCAAGTCACTGGAGCTTTTGCTCTGAACGTGCTGTCAGAGCCTCCACCATCAAGTTACTGTCCAATCCTTCAGACATAAGGAAGTCCATGCCTTTTGCTGGAACAGGTGAAGGAAGTAGCGTGTATATACCTACTACCACAGAGAAACACATTCCAGCCCCACCGGATAGTGGACTCCTGAATTGGCTAGGAGGTAAGTTCAGTTGATCCAGCAAAACCTCGAAATAGTAGAAGCTTAGATAAGACAGAAGCTTGTTTTTGTCTCATGTAGCCAGCAGTCCAGGTATAGGGGCCTGAAATGGCAATTTCATGATGTCAGGCAGCCAGCCTCCTTCTACCCTGTTGCTTCATCCTAACTAGGTTGGCACCTGGACTCTCTGGTCCAAGAGAGCTCCCATCCTGTTCTGGTCAGGAGGAAGGGGAAGAGAGGAGGGCAGGGCAGGACTCACGGGGGGCACCCATCCCTCGGCACCCCTCGCCTTAACCAGAGCTCGGGCAGAGGGCCACACTTGAGTGCAGTGCAGCCTTGGTTCTGGTCATCTGTGTGCCCAGCTGAGGGTCATGCCCCAGGTAGAGGTTTCTAAGTATTGACTGAAGAGGAAGCTGTGTTGGGGCGGGGGCGGTGAGGTTGCAGAGGATGACCTCTGGGATCACTGAGAAGCCTCTCTCCATGTGGAGGCTGCACCAGGGTGTGGAGAAAGTCTGTGGGTCATGGACTATCATTTAAACCTCTCTGGAGCTCACTCCTCTCTTCAAAATGGGACTGACAATCCCTGTGGAATTTGCATCACAGGGCTGTTACAGAGGACCCTTCTTTTTTTTTTTTAATATTGAACGGGGAAATTGATTATGCATGCTTTAAATTTTTCTTTCTTATCCCCGGCACTCTTTCTGAGAATGGTTCCCACCAGCATCTCCTCTCCCCCATGGCACTCTGCTTCCTATTATCTTTACTCTTATCGTAACTCTTCAATATACTTTGGTGGGTGGGGCTAAGAACTAATTCATTCTTGATATCATATCCCTCAGCACTTAGCACAATGCCATGATAGGCAGGCAATACATATTTATTGAATAGAAATAAATCTGAGAACAACAAACAGCTCAGGCCTGGACAGGTAGTCAGTGTTCACAGTGCATGTTTGTAGATCACTGTTGCTTGAAACTATAGGTCATTTCGCAGTGAAACTAATTGTCGCATGGTTGACTAGCTTCAGTTTTTGTGTTTTTTTTTTTAATTTTTATTGGAGTATAGGTGATTTATACTGTTGAGGATTCATCTTTGTTGTGGTTACTATTTACTGAGCACCTACTGTGCTCCAAGCACAGTGCTAAGTGCCTTGTTCATATCAGTTCATGTGAGTCTTACGACATTCCAGAGAGGTGGGTTTTATTACCCACATTTTCTAGCTGAGTGAATTGAGAGTGGGGAGGTTTAGTAAGATGCCTTGTGCTCTTGGTTTGTTTATGCATTCAACAACCATTGAGCGCCTGCTGTGTGCCAGACACATGGCTAGGAACCCGGCGATGCAAGGATGAGGCATGTTTGCAGAGTACCGAAGGCACAAATATGGTCAAGGGGTCGGGGAGGAGGTGTGGGTGTATTTCGAGGCATGAGAAGGAGTTATCCAGACCAGGGAGCAGGGCGGAGTGTCTGAGGCTGTGCTGGGAAGGCCCAGAGGGAAGCGGGGAGCCGGCCTTGGAGGAAGTCTAAGAACCCGTGTGCCATGTGACTGGAGGAGGAGAGTCAGGAGGAGGGGCCAGCCGGGTCCTGCCAGCCCCCAGCAGGGTGCACCTGAGCTCAAAGTGAGCTTGTCTGGCCTGAGGCCTCTGTTGAGGGAGTGGATGAAAAAGTAGTTGGAAAATGTCCCAGGGGAAGTACCAGGGAGGAGGAGATTTTGGCCCGTTCTCTTTGTGTCTTAGATAATCTGAGGACCACGGCGAGGACCTGGATTGCACAAGCCTGGTGTGTATCCTGAGTCCAGGAGGTCTGAGAACTCTCCGCTTCCTCACGCTAATCCTCCTGAGCCAGCCACTTCAGTGGGTGTGCGCAGTCTGCTCGGGGCTTGCCTGGACAGATTGTTCCAACTTCCGTGTTACATCCCCTAAACAGAATTACCCCAAGGGCCGGGAGAGAGAGTGGGTCTCCCTCAGAGCCTCTCGCTTATGCCAGGATCTCTGCTGCCACACTTCACCCTCCTGATGCAGTGAGTGGCAAGGTGCCTCTAGTCTTCAAATGGCTTGAGGGCGTAAGACTTCCCGATGCCCCAGAGAAGAGGAATCAAGGCACTCGGGCTGGCCCTCACTGCGCGCTATTCCCGGCGTCTCTCAGCGTCCCGGGGAGGGGTGGGCGGCAGTGTTGGTGTCGCGTGCTCCCTGTAGAGTCCATAAGGTGCTTAGATGAGTTTGCAGCTGAATGAGGAGACCAGGCACTTTCCTCAGAGGGTTACAAATGTGCCATCCACGCTCCTCCCTGCAGGCTAGCGAGGGAGCAGATGACCCAAAGCATGGGGCAACAGAGCGCTCGGTCCCGCTGAAGCGCCACGTCCTCTGCCCCAGGGCCTTTGCACGGGCTGCTCCCGCTCCCTGAAATCATCTCTCTGCTGTGTCTTTTTTTAAATTCCTGTTTGTACAGCACTTTAACACTTTAATATATCATTTCATTTGATCCTCTCAATGGCACCCCACTCCAGTACTCTTGCCTGGAAAATCCCATGGGCGGAGGAGCCTGGTAGGCTGCAGTCCATGGGGTCGCTAAGAGTCGGACACGACTGAAGCGACTTAGCAGCAGCAGCAGCCACAAACCTTGGAAGTAGGTACTTCCTACTTCAAGCATTTTATAGATGAGATCATTGGAGTTCATAGATGGTCAAATACAAATGTAGATTTGATATTTTTAAAGAATAGTAACAACACTAACCTAACTTGACTGGGTGTGACTCAGGACCTAAGCAGTGAAGAGAATTACCACAAACATTTTCAAAAAATCAAAGTATTAGCTTTCAGGGTTCCAGCAAGGCCTAGATAAATTATAACTTTTTCAACGGAGGCCAAAGCTAATAACTGTGCTTAATTTTTTCCACCTGAGGCTTAGGCTGTGAAGATAGAATATGCATTAAGTTGAAAAGCCTAAGATAGTCCCCTTAGAGAGCAGAAATGACTAGGAGAAAACTGAAAATTCAAATTGCAGAAAGTGAAAACAAGAATGAAGTAGGAATGTCAAAGAAAAGAGTACCCCAACTGGGGAAACTGCTCTGACCCCTTAGGTATACGTTCATCCTGGGCCTAAGAAACATGTCGATCAGGGTATTTGCTGCTGTTGTTCAATCACCCAGTTGTGTCCAAGTCTTTGTGACCTCATGGACTGCAGCACGCCAGGCCTCTGTGTCCATCAGCATCTTCCGAAGTTTGCCCAAGTCACATCCATTGTATCGGTGATGCCATCTAGCCATCTCATCCTCTGATGCCCTCTTCTCCTTCTGCCCTTAGTCTTTCCCAGCATCAGGGACTTTTCCAATGAGTCGACTGTTCTTATCAGATGACCAAAATACTACAGCTTCAGCATCAGTCTTTCCAACAAGTATTCAGGGTTGATCTCCCTTAAGATTGACTGGTTTGATCTCCTTGTGTCCAAGGGACTTACAGGCGTCTTCTCTAGCACCACCGTTTGAAGGCATCAAGGTCCAAAGAGTAAGACAAACATTTCAGTGAGGAATTGTGGAAGGCTGACTCTTCACTGTAAGAGCAGTGTGTGCGTCGTCTTCATGCTGGCTCACCGGATCCCTTCCTTTAAGTCTCAGCTCAGATGCCACCTGTCCCTGGAAGCCTTCCCTTGCCCTTTGAGCTTGAGCCGAGCACCCCTCTCTGTCTCCCATCATAGTCCCTAGTGTGTTAGCATCACCTGCTCTGTTTCTCTCCTCCACCACCTCCGCCATCCCGCTGCTCTAGACCTCAGCACCCAGAAGAGCGCCTGCTGAGAGCTGCGTGAGGAACTGAATCAGTTCTTTGCAACTGGTATGGGCCTAGAAGTGGCTGATGATTTTAGCAGCATATGATGACTTTAACTGCAGAATTACGTTTTGCTTAGTACAGGATACCAGTCTGAGTGGTCCTTATGAGAGGACGTAATAGGGAATAGTGACGAGAAGCAGCTAGAATTTCATTTTTGCTCTGACCCCTTCAAGCTCATTTACAACCAGTCTGAGAACAAGGCTTTTTCTGGAGTGTTGTAAACTCAGTTGTCGGTTTCTGCAGCTCTTTAGCATTCAGACATCAGGCTGTCGGATCTTCTCAGATCCCTGAGTCCCAGCACCTCTTGAATTTTCCCGGATCACTCCTCTTAACTCTCCCAACCTCCCCGCTCCCACCGTCCTCTCTGCTTCAGCCTCTGAAAGAGGCTGATTCAGTCTCTGCCTTCATGACATCAAATTGTCTAGAGCAGCAGTCCCCATCCTTTTTGGCATCAGGGACCAGTTTCATGGAGGACTGGTTTTCCATGGGTGGTGGCCGGGGGATAAGGAGCACACAGCCTAGACCCTTCACATGCTCAGTGCACGGCAGGGTTTGCACTCCTATGAGAATCTGTTTTCAAAGGTAACTTATTTATTTTAATTGGAGGATAATTCTGTTACAATATTGTGATGGGTTTTGCCATACATCAACATGAATCTTAAGCTGCTCTGACAGGAGGTGGAGCGCAGGCAGTAATGCCAGCGATGGGGAGTGGCTATAAATACTGATGAAGCTTCACTCACTTGTCTGCCGCTCATCTCTGAGCGGACTGGGGTTGGGGAGCCCTGTTCTATGGGATGTTGGTCTCCTCCTGTGCTGGGCGCCTTGCGGAGGGCTCCCCTCCCTCTCCCGGGGCCTCCTGAGCCCTGTGTCCAACTCCCACCTCTGCTTTGTGACTCTTCCTCAGCCCCGCGTTTGTACCCCAGAGGGCTTTTTATGTTTACAGCAAGAGGGGGCGCAGTAAAGAAAGCTGTGTATAACTGGGGGTGGGAGGGGAGGAGGATTAATTGCCACAGGGAAGTTTGCTTGGAGTTTTAATGAGAATACCTTTCCCTTACTCCCCTCTCCCTTTTGTTTTTCCTTTTTTCTTTTCTCCCAGCTGAGAACATCCACTTAGTATGTCTTTTCGAATCCTGGAACATTAGGTTTTAACATTCTGCACCCAGCATCTCAGTGTAATAAATAAATCAATAAGCTGATTGCCTGCAGAAGTTTGATGCTGAGTGCATGGAGGTACCTTTTGTTCTTCAGCAAACAATCATTTCACACTAGGGAGCAGAGATGAATGTGGGTATAGAGCTTGTCCCGGCCTCTGATGTGTAACCCTGACCCAGGAAGTCATGATTCCAGCAACGTGTGTAGTTTACAGGCAGCTGCCAAATGCTCCCCATCCTTCCCTTTGACAGTTTTGCATGTCATAAATACGTTTCTCATTTGCCAGAATAGTCCTGGGTTTGTTTTGAATCTGACAGGTCCTCCGACACCTCTTTCTTAAATCTCACTAACAGATCATTTATACCAAAAAAGGCTGCCTTGACAGGAAGAAAGATAGTATGCTTTTCAGTTGGGGCTGAAAATCAGATGCAAGTTATGACAACACTGAGACTTCCTGGACCCTACAGATTAATCGTGACTATCTCACCGTGAAATACTTGGTGTAGTAGGAGCTAGTCTCCATTTATTGTTGCTGTCAAAACCTTTGATTGGAAAACTCTTCACAATGGGAATATTGTCATTTTTAAAGATGTGTGATTTATTTCCTGGTATGTTTAAAACACAATATGGTTGCTCTTTGTGGTAACAATAGATATGCCTCTGAAGAGTTGTTTTTTTTGTAAAAAACTGAATTTTTACAAATAAACTCATATGTTAAATATACATGGGGGGTTATTATTTTACTTTATGGGTTCTTTTATAATTAGAAAGACTACTCCTAATTCATTTGAGATATATAGTGTTCACATATTGGGTTTTGCTTAAATGAAGTAATATTTTTTCTGATTACAAAATATTATACTTTGAGTAGAAGTATAAACAAGGAAAATCGTGATTTGTAAATCCATTTCCCCATCCCGAGATAAAAGTTAATATTTTGATATATTTCCTTTGATTATTTTTTATGTCTATTTTTATGACATGGGAATATAATGACTATATTGCTAAATAATCCACATTTCTCCAGTTTGTTTCTTCAACAATTTCCCCTCATATTTTTTCCATAACTTTTTAAATTGAAGTATGTTGATATACAGTATTATAATATTACAGGTATACAGTATAGAAACACAATTTTTAACATAATTTATGTCCCATTTATGGTTATTATAAAGTATTGGATATTTAATAATAGCCACATTGTACAGTATATCCTTGTAGCTTTTCTTAATAGTTTGTATCTTTTACTCCTCTGCTTCTGTGTTGCCCTGCCCCCTCCCCTCTGCTCACACTGGTACCTTCTGTTTTGTTCTCTGTATATATGAGTTGGCTTCTTTTTTGTTTCATTCACTAATTTGTTGTATTTTTTTTAAGTTTCCATGTAAATAATATCATCCAGTATTCATTTTTCCTCTGATTTATTTCACGTAGCATAATACCCTCAATCATGGCATCTGGTCCCATCACTTCATGGGAAATAGATGGAGAAACAGTGGAAACAGTGTCAGACTTTATTTTCTTGGGTTCCAAAATCACAGATGGTGATTGCAGCCATGAAATTAAAAGACGCTTACTCTTTGGAAAGAGGGTTATGACCAACCTAAGTAGCATATTGAAAAGCAGAGATATTACTTTGCCAACAAAGGTCTGTCTCGTCAAGGCTATGGTTTTTCCAGTGGTCACGTATGGATGTGAGAGTTGGACTATGAAGAAAGCTGAGTGCCGAAGAATTGATGCTTTTGAACTGTGGTGTTGGAGAAGACTCTTGAGAGTCCCTTGGACTGCAAGGAGATCCAACCAGTCCATTCTAAAGGAGACCAGTCCTGGGTGTTCATTGGAAGGACTGATGTTGAGGCTGAAACTCCAGTACTTTGGCCATCTCATGTGAAGAGTTGACTCATTGGAAAAGACCCTGATGCTGAGAGGGATTGGGGGCAGGAGGAGACGAGGACGACAGAGGATGAGATGACTGGATGGCATCACCGACTCAACGCACATGAGTCTGAGTGAACTCTGGGAGTTGGTGATGGACAGGGAGGCCTGGTGTGCTGTGATTCATGGGGTCGCAAAGAGTCGGAAACGACTGTGACTGAACTGAATCTCAAATCCATCCATATTGCTACAGATGGCAACATTTCATTCTTTTTTATGGCTGAGTAGTATGCCATGTTGTGTGTGTGTTTGTGTGTGTGTGTGTGTGTGTGTGTGTGTGCCTATATGTATACATGCACCACGTCTTCTTTATCCATTCATCTCTTGATGGAAGCTTAAGTTGCTTAGATGAAGTAATCTTAATAAGAATCAGACAGGGTTACCAGTGATCTATTCTCAATAGTTCTGACTTAAACCACTAAGTAATTTCTTATGGGCCCTTCAGCCTAGAGCTCCGTGATTCTGTGTGTTCTGGTTATCTATTTCTGCTGACCAAACCACTCCCAAATTTAGTGGCTTAAAAAATTAATTGCTTCTCATGATTCTGTGGGTTGTTTGGCTCAGTTGCTGGTTCTCCCTTGAACTTCCCACACATGGTTACAGTCCAGTGCTGGCTGGGGCTGAAGTCATTTGAAGGCTTGTCTGGGCTGGAGGACCAAGATGGCTTGCTTATGAGACTGGCAGAGCCTGGCTGTCAGCTGGACTCTTAGAGCACTTCTGTGTGACCTCCTGTGTGGCTTGTTCTTCTGAAAACATGGTGGTTGGGTCCAAGAGGGAGGATCCTGAAACCATTGTTCAAGAAACCCAGTGTTCCAAGTCAATATTGCAAGAAACCCAGGCAAAAGCTACAAGGCTGCTTATGACCCTGCCTGAAAATCCCAGAACGTCGCTTCTGCCACATTCTGTTGGCCAAGGCAAGGGATTAAAGTGAGTTCCGGTTTAAGGAAAGGGAATTAGGCTTCACCTGTTGACATAGAATGAGACCTCCACTGGCTCAGGTGGTAAAGAATCTGCCCACAGTGTGGGAGACCTAGGTTTGATCCCTGTGCTGGGAAGATCCCTGGAGAAGAGAATGGCAAGCCCTTCCAGTGGTCTTGTCTAGAGGATCCCATGGACAGAGGAGCCTGCTGGGCTCCATGGGGTCTCAAAAGTGTTGGACACCACTGAGTGACTAACACTTTCACTCTTCTTGACATAGTTGCCATATGAGAGTCGGGTCTATGTTTTGACTCTCTGCCATACTGCATGTCAGAAAAAGAGCATTGTCTAGGGGAACAGGGATACATAATTATGAAAGGCATGAGAGGCAGGGCAGAGCAGTAGAGAGGAGCTGTAGAATGCTCCGTATGTATGAATGAATTGTCCGGCCTTGTTGATGAGGACTCCACGCATGCTAGGGAGCACTCTGAATGAACCCCTCTCCGTGGAGGCCAGGTGGTACCCCACAGACACATTCCCGTCGGCTGGCTCCCGCTCTGCATTACCACACTCATATTACAGATGGCTGAAAAAACACCTGGTGAGGGGTTAAATAGCACAGGTACATATCTGCCTGAGAGCTACCCCAACCTGGTATCCCACTTGTATTGAGTCGATGAAGCTATGTTCATAAATTAAAGCTGCACTTCATTTCACAAACACACAGTGTGTGCAGTAATGTGCCCAGCGCAGCTGCTTCTCAGCTCACATCATGGAGGTGCTTGAGAGGGCGATACCCATGGAGCACCTTATGCTTAGGGTGGGCACTTTCTGGGGTTTGAGAAGAGGTCAATCTCTGTCCAGATGCTTAAAGCCCTAATTGCGTCCCTTCGCCTGAATTAGCAAAACAGCTGCCCTGTCAAGCACACTGAGTCGCAGGCGCCTGGGCTCTAGCCGTGGAGGGTGGCTGATCTGAATGCGTGGGCTGACAACTCCCTCAAGGGCTGTTGCATTGGTTTTCACCCTGGTTGCATTGTTTCCTTCCTTCCCAAACACCTCTTTCTCTGGCTCCCTGGAGATTCAGATTTGTGTTTATCTGTGCTGAAAATTTAAAGGGAAGAGAAACAATGTTTCAAGCTATTTGATATATAACCAGAGGCTGTGCCAGGAATCAATTAGGCTTTGCATTAGACATATGTTAAAACCTCCGTCTCTGGGAAAGGTTGGAGGAATATCCCCAGATAAGAAAAACAAATATTTAAAGGAGATTGATAGAAGTTTGACCCAGAATACCACTACATGGGATGAGTACTTTGTTGACTTATTAAATATATTATTAAATATTGTCTTGTGGAATGCTAGGCGTAAGAGGATCCTCAGGATGCCACTTATATAGGACCCATATTTTTATACCATCAGGAGGGCATCTGGCAAGGTGAGGAACATGGAAGGAGGGATGGGAGAGAGAGAGAGTGAGGAATGAGGCACCGCACAGATAAATCTCAGGGTGGTGGACAGAGTTTGGAGGAAGAGGAGCTTCACTCTTGCCTGATTTTGTCCATGTAGGTCATGTTAATAATTTGTTTGACCCAGAATACCACTACGTGGGATGAGTACTTTGTTGACTTATTAAATATATTATTAAATATTGTCTTGTGGAATGCTAGGCGTAAGAGGATCCTCAGGATGCCACTTATATAGGACCCATATTTTTATACCATCAGGAGGGCATCTGGCAAGGTGAGGAACATGGAAGGAGGGATGGGAGAGAGAGAGTGAGGAATGAGGCACCGCACAGATAAATCTCAGGGTGGTGGACAGAGTTTGGAGGAAGAGGAGCTTCACTCTTGCCTGATTTTGTCCATTAGGTCATGTTAATTGGGGGAGACACCTCCTGTTTTTCAGCTCCTGATGAAGAGTCCACACCCTCCCCATTGCAGCTGAGGGTATGCCTCTCAGTCACACTAATGTAGACCTACAGTTTACCTTCCTTCTCTTTTGCCAGCAGACATTGTGAGAACTCCTACTGTGTTGCCAGATACTGTGTTAGTGGAGGGATGGGACACGGAGAGCTCATGCTGGGAGACAGACAACAAGTAACATCATTACACATGATGATAAGTGTTTTGAAAAACCAGGGGTGACAATAACATGGGGTTCCAGTTTCATGTAGGATGTTCGGGAGGTCACAAGTGATCCCAAAGGTATTTGTTGAACTTTGACATGTATCCTATGGTATTTTTAGTTTTTTGAAGTTGCGTATCATTAAGATCCAAATTAAAACCATTCTGGCCTTTTCTGAGCCCAAGCCATGGAATACCAAATGGACAGTAGTCCTGGGAGGTGGTGGAAAGCCAGCGCTGATGGCCAGACTGCTCTGGCGGGCACTTTGCTCATCACCGCGTTCTCTCCTCAGGTAAAGGAGACGTGTTTGGAGACGTGTTCTGGAAGGAAGCCACCCTTGCCCAGTCCTGTGCCAATGTGAGGGCCTTGACCTACTGTGACCTGCATGTGATCAAGCGGGACGCCCTGCAGAAAGTGCTGGAATTCTACACGGCCTTCTCCCACTCCTTCTCCCGGAACCTCATTCTCACCTACAACTTGAGGAAGCGGGTGAGTGTGCAGTTTTTGTCTCTTTTCTACCAAGAGCAATCTCTGTGCTCTTAGGATAACCATGTGGGCTGAGGAAGTCCTTTCACTGTTTATTTAAATGGAGTAGTTGATTCTGTAGAGGTTCTGCTTGTTGCTTGCTCTTTGGAGCTTTTGCTATAAAATGAGAGAGAAAAGGACATTGCTTGATTAAAAGGTGGATTGATTTTGGGGCAGAAGGGCTTGCTCCTAAGTGTGTCTGTGGGCTTTTTCTCAGTAAAATCCTCACCTTCTAGCATTTTGAAATGATGAGTTAAAAAAAAAAAATGAGGTTGTTAGTCAATAAAATGGTTGAGTGGAATCACTTAATTAATGTAAACTGAATTCTCCCTGCTGATTAGAACACACTAAATGGTGTGAGGCTGTTAGCCAGCTGGTAATAATATTTAAAAAAAAAAAAAAAGATAGGAAAATGAGTCAGTTGAGTCCAGAAAATAAGAGATGGGATTTGATTGTCTGGAGATTATTTTATATACAGATGTCAGTTTGCCTGACTGAGAAATGATTTGTGGTTTTAAGAACCTGAAGATCTCGCATCTGAACTTGTTACTTTCACCCTCAAATCATCAGAATTGCTCCAGCTGTGTCTGCAAGGATTAGACGGTGTGTCTTGTACTTGGGGTTTTCATGACCGATGTTCTTGCGTTTCACTTATCTCCTTTGGTCAAGCAGGTAGCTCTCCACCTATAGAATTCATCCAGGAGGACTGTCTTAGGAATCTTTCTAGAAATGACCTCGTGATTTTCCCCTACCCCTCAAACTGCTCCTCTTCTCATGGTCCCTGTCTCTGTTAACATTGTCTGTGTTGCCCTGGGGCTCCAGGTTGGGAAACCCTGCCATCATCCTCGATGCTTCTTCCCTGTCTCCCATGCCTCCGTTGACTCATCACATCCCATTGCTTCTACCTGTACCCGCAAACCTCAGTCCACACTGCTCTCCTCCCCAGGAATTTCCCTGAGCTCTTGGACCACAGCACCCCTGATACAGCATCTCCTCCCATCCTGGACCAAGCAGTAGGCTCCAAACCCACTCTCCCGCCTTGTGCGTTTCCTCAGGGCAGCGCTTCCTCCTTGGCCACTTACGTGACCATTGGGATGGTGTCGTTCCCCTCTGTAAAGACTTTTTGCCCCACTCTAGCTGCAGCATGGTGTCCTCTCACTCCCACCGGTTTATGTGGTTCTCCACATCTGGCCCAAACGTAACCCCTAAGCCCCAACCGCAGTCATTCTTCCCGCACCCACCATTCTCACCAGGAAAATGCCCATACTGTTCTGTAAACATGCCGCACCCTTTCAGAGCACCACGTCTCTGCATGGGCTTCCTGGCCTGGAATTCTTTTCTCTCAAACCCTTCCGTTCAGTTCAGTCACACAGTCGTGTCCAACTCTTTGCAAATCCATGGACTGCAGCACGCCAGGCTTCCCTCCATCACCAACTCCCAGAGCTTGCTCAAATTCATGTCCATTGAATTGGTGATGCCATCCAACCTTCTCATCCTCTGTCATCGCCTTCTCCTCCTGCCTTCAATCTTTGCCAGAATCAGAGTCTTTCTCAGCACCAGAGTCAGTTCTTCGTATCAGGTGGCCAAAGTAATGGAATTTCAGCTTCAGCATCAGTCCTTCCAATGAATATTCAGGACTGATTTCCTTTAGGATGGACTGGTTGGATCGCCTTGCAGTCCAAGGGGCTCTGAAGAGTCTTCTCCAACACTACAGTTCAAAAGCATCAATTCTTCGGCACTCGGCTTTCTTTATAGTCCAACTCTCAAATCCATACATGACCACTGGAACAACCATAGCTATCACTAGATGGACCTTTGTTGGCAAAGTAATGTCTCTCTCTGCTTTTTAATGCTCAAACCCTTAAGGGTATGCTGAAATATTTATTTGTTCATAAATCCCATGCATGCCAACTGAACTAGACTAGATGCATAAAACTGAATTAACACCCAACTCCCTAGCTTCAGGAAAAGAAAAGAAAAAATAGTGAAGTCGTTCAGTCATACTTGACTCTTTGTGACCCCATGGACTGTAGCCTGCCAGCCTCCTCTGTCCATGGGATTTTCCAGGTGAGAATACTGGAGTGAGTTGCTATTAGCTTCAGGAACCTCAAGTCTAATGGAGAAGATGCACACAGGAGGGATAAGTGTGATACATGATGCTAAGTACCCCGAGTGTGATTTGTGCAAGATGTTACGATACGAGATCATAAAGGAGGAGGGCAGCTAAAGGAGTCAGAGAGAAAGTATTGGGGGTGGGTGATGAGACCTGAGCTAAGTCTTAAGGATCAGTTTGCCAAACAAAGGGAAGTTGGAGGGGAGTTTGAATCAAGGCACAAGAAAGGAAACAGCCTTTTGCCTTCCAGGTTTTTTGTACAAAGTTCCAAACACTTGCCATTGGGCTATCAGAACAATGCGCTTCCACTTGTTTCAAATTCCTTGACTTGCATTGCCCTGTGAGTCTCTGCTCAGCGATCTGGGAGGGCAAGGACTTGGTATCCCAGTGCCTAATCCAGAATGGGGAATTTAAAAAACATCTGGGGATGGCATGGAGAAAGAGATGGGAGCTCTGGGTCTCAGCACCTACATCATAAAATGTGAGGTTGTAGCCAAGATGATTATTTTTCTGGCTCTGTGATTGGAAAACTGGTTATTTAAATTCCAATGGGGAATGGGCAGTGGGGGAGAAATGTGCATTCACAGTTCCTCCTTGTTTATCTGTGAACATGGAATGCCTGCTGCTGATACTTTTAGCTAAGTGGATTCTCTTAAAGTCTGTTATTTGATTGACTCCTTCTTTTTATGAAAGCAAGTTGATTATAATCAGCTTTCAGTGTTGCTGATAATATAGGATGGAAAAAATGTACAGTTTGGGTTATTTGGAGGGCTAATCATCTTGGAATAATTGTGAATCAAGTAAATCTATCTTAGAAAAACAAGGACGGCAACCAAAACAACAGCACGTCAGTGGTCAGATTGTTTTCGTAAGTGCAGAATGATCGACAGCTCTGCAGAAGAGAAGGCTCAGGGGGCCGTGTTTCTGAAAGGCTGTTTGGAGGAGCAGTTGGCATGGTCTGTATGGCCACGGGGCACAGAGGAAGAACCAAAGCTGTAGACAGTATGAGCGAGACCTCAGAGAAGATCAGAGCTGCTCAATGAGAGCAGTAGGTATCTGGTTCTTGTCCTGAAGGTGTTTAGCCATCCTCTGGAGACCCCCTCAGAAACATTGTGGAAGGGACTTAGTCATCCGATGGAGAGCCAGATCAGTTGACCTTCAAATGTCCTTCCAGTCTCAAATGCCTATAAACTGGTATGGATCTGAGAATTTTAGTGAGTTCTTTTCTATAAAGAGATAGCCATTCTTTTCCTCGGGAAAAAGAAAAATAAAAGAGGCTTGTCATTTTGGTATATCCATTGTAGTCTCTCATTGTGTCCTTCTGAGAATTAATTCCTAGTTACATAGGGCATAGAAGATGAGAACATTACATGCATGAATCATTCTTGTAGCTTTTTTTTTTTTTTCTGGCCAAGTGCAGTGTATGCTTGTGCCTGTTTCTATCTTGGCAAAATCGAGTGTGTTATTCTGCAAAGATGCCTGAGAACACAGTGCCTTTGACATCGGCTTGGGGAGCTGTTTGCTCTTGTGGACGCCCTCCAGTGCACGGCAAGAACTCCATCCAGTCTCTCCTCCATTTCCCCACCACCCTCATTTCACAAACGTGACGTTGTATAGAAAGTTCACAGAGCTGGATGAGCAAGGGAAGAACTGGAGCCAGAAACGACTCATTGGCCAGGTTTCTCTCTGCCTCTCACAGCTTCGTGGCTGACCCTGGCCTCTGTATCCCAAGCCTCACCCTCTCACCCCTAAGTCCATGTGTCTGAGCACCCTCAGCCTTTGGCACTGCTCTTGGGATCCAGCTCAGGGAGGGCCTGTTACCTTTTCCTCCAAGACACCTGGGGTCATAGACAGTGATGAAGGAGGCAGAACCTGGAGGCCAGTCCAGCATTTTGTTGACCTTGGGTTTTCCTTGTCTCTCGGCTCTGAGTCCAATGCGACCTCAGTCTGCTTCTTGCTCTGCCACTTCGTGCTTCTGCAAGCCCCACATGCTGCCTTCCCCATCTGTAAAATGGGGCTGATGGAAAGGTCTCCCTGTAGGAATATTGTGAGGATTAAATAAGACAGTATTGCAAAGCTCCCGCACACAGGGTCTGGAGCATAGTACATGCTCGGTTAAGTTGTGCATTGCTGTTATTTTGTTGTGCCCACTTGACACTCTTCTTTCTTGCTTTATGCCTCTACCTTTGCACGTAGAGGGCACTCATCCTTCAAACGTCATGGCTCTGCAGCATGTTCTGTGGGTGGATGTTCCCCCTGAGATCTCCGCACCTCCTGCAGCAGAGGGGCTAGCTGCTCTGGCCTCCTTGTCCCTTTGCTTTGGTCAGTGGTGGCGTCGGCCCTCACCCAGTCTTTTGGCCAGTTCCACTCATGGAGGGAAAGCTGAGGTTGTTCTGACCTGTTGAGTCAGTCACCAGGGCATCTGTGTCTTGTCAAGAGGAAAGCTTCCTCCTTTCTTCTGAGGGAGGTGGCATATTGTCATCCATGATAAAAAGGGGATAAAAAGTCCCCATCCCAGACCCTTGGCTTTCTAGGGTGTCAGGCTCTCCAGACATTTTCCTACAGGCAGCTGGAGCTTTGCACACTATTAATAGTAACATTATTACCAACTCCAGTTAGTCACAGTGTCAGTATATGTTTTATGTCAGCTTATTAAATCTTCAGAACAGCCTTCTGATATCCTGGTACCAACCCCACTTCTCAAGGGAGTAGACTAGGACCCCATGGAGAACAGAATCACGTTTCCAAGGTCACTCGCTTGTGAGCGGTAGATTGCAAACCACGCACGTGCCCCCCTCCCTGGTAAGCAGCATCACATCCTGCGGTGGGGCCCTGGTTACGTGTGGTGCTCAGCTTTTCCATGTGAGTATTCTCCTTCGGCCTCTGCTTTCTCTCAGTCTGTTGACTTTTCAGAGGTGGCACAGTTTGTCTCTAAAATACCTCTAATGGCCTTTGTTGTTCTCCAGCACACTCCAAAAATTGTACAGTAAATCACAGTCATATCTCAGATTGTGAGACTTGAGAAGATTTCCCCTCAAAGTGACAGCCACACCATTGCTGGGTGTGCCAGGGAGGCATGGACCAGCAGGTCAGCCTGGCTGGTGTTAGTAACTAAGAAGAGCTGAGGACCTGGGTTTGAACCCTGGTGTGACTCCTGACTAGCTGTGTGCCCTTGTGCAAGTTACTAAAATAGCCTAAGCCTCAGTTTTCTCATCTGTAAAAAGGGTCTAATAGGTTCCCTCCTAACTAGGTTTAATGGGGAAATCACATACTTTAAAACAAATGCAGCTGACATAGTTCCTGTAGGAACCACTCACTATGTATTAGTTCCCTTTTCTTCCCCGCCACCCGTTCTCTCCCTCCACCTTCAGTCCAAGAAGTTCTGGGTTCACCCTTTGCCCCGCTGTTTATAACCAGACCCCTTCTTGAGTCGATGTTTCACCTGGGCTCTACTCTCCTTGTGACCGGAGAGGGGCTCTCACCTCCCAGGTGCTAGGAGATCGGTCCTCCTGCCCATTGTTAGGACAGTAGAGGAAATGGACCACAAGTAACTGACGTGTTGCAGACAAGCAATTGGGTAATTAACAGCAGTCAGAGCATGGGTAATTGGCATGTAGGTTATTAGTAGGGTGGTGCTCATTTTCTGTGTCAGGGGCTTTATTTTTAAAGCCAAGATTATTGTGCTTTTGAGTATGTTTTGCATCATCTTTGCATATAGTAATTTGTTCCAGGATAGATTTTTTTTTTCCCCTTGGCTTGATAAGGTCTCAACCTAGTGAGTTTGGGAGGGACCTGGGACAATAGTTACTGGTGGTTTCAAAGCAGGAGCCTCCTAACGCCTGTTTTCTAAAACGGAGGTTGCCATAGTGAATTGTGATGAATACTATAAGTACATTTCCAGCCCACTTTAACCAAAGGGCATTTTATTAATATTCTGGAGAAGAGGAGATCAAAGCTAGAGGCTTGAAGAGAGCTTTGGCTGTAGCTGGCATTGGAAAGCCTTGCAGTTTCCTCCCCAAACAATTTCTCGTGGAAGGTTGGTAAGAGGCAAAGACAGACTGCAGAGCCAGGTGCTTGGAAATACGTCCCCTTCCTCACTGCTTCGCTAAGTTTTTAAAATGATCTCTACACAGCCCATATTTTCCTTGTCATTCTTCCACAGTGAGGGCTTCTGTGGAATGAAAATCATCTATTAAACTGTCAAGCTATAAAGATCATTTTAAAATCAGGGTGTTGAAATTAAGGATGGGGAAGGAAGAGATGGGTGTGAGTGATAAGACCATAATTCTTTCAGGACAACAAAATATAAATCAAAATCAAGTCCCTTTTTTCTTCAAGAGGATCAGGAGTGATGTTTAGGGACCTGTGAGGCCTTCCATGGATTTTCAGGGATCCTCCCTAGTGCCCCCCTCCACAAAGCATATGATCACAAAGGTGAGAGATGATGAAAGGACCCCATGCTTCATTATGTATAAATCTGCAGTCATTTCTAAGGAAGCAGTAAAGTTCTGGAAGAAGTATGAAGTTTAAAGCTAGAGCCTCATGTTCGCTTCGGCAGCACTTATACTAAAATTGGAACGATACAGAGAAGATTAGCATGGCCCCTGCGCAAGGATGATACGCAAATTCGTGAAGCGTTCCATATTTTTATGTACACTCGTGGCTGATTCATGTCGATGTGTAGCAAAACGAATACAGTATTGTGAAGCAAAACAAACTAAAAAAATAAAAATTAATTAAAAAAAAAAAAAGCTAGAGCCTCATACCTGGACTCAGCCACTTGTTAGCTGGGGAGGCAGGAGCAGAGAGGGAGGAATTTGAGTAAGTACAGCTTTCTTCTTCTGTGGCTTCATCCTGTCTGCCCCACAGGGTGGCTGTCGCAAGATGATCAGGTGGAAGGCACAGGGCCTTACAGGGTGGTAGGTACACAGGTGAATTCCCTCCCATTATCTGTAGGCGTGGGGGCTGCAGAACAAAGAAAAGCAGGGACTGTAATAATTTGGCTCATTGGAAAAGACCCTGATGCTGGGAAAGATTGAGGAGAGGAGGAGAAGGGGACAACAGGGGATGAGATGGTTGGATGGCATTGCCGACTCAATGGACATGGGTTTGGGTGGACTCCAGGAGTTGGTGATGGACAGGGAGGCCTGGCATGCTGCGATTCATGGGGTCTCAAAGAGTCGGACACGACTGAATGACTGAACTGAACACTCATATGGAGGCAGTAGGCAGTGGTGGCTAAACATGTAGACTCTCGTGTGAAAAGTCCTTTTCAATGCGACTCTCCTTCATGACTCTGGGCCAGTTACCTAACTTCTCTGGGCCCCAGTTCATTCACTGTTAACATGGAAGCAGTAATCATACCTTAGCAGGATGCTTTGAGGAAGCATGTTCTCAATGTTATGTGTTGCTATCATCATTGTTATTGATGAGCTTAGCTTTTCCGGAAATGCAGAGATCGTATCAGGTGCTGAAAGTTTTAGAAGGGGAATAGGGGCTAAATTTGAACAGGTAGAAATCTCCCAGACAGACGATTCCAAGGTCTGCCCCTGGGCCCCTCAAGTTGTACCAGAGGATCAGGTGATTCGTCAGGAGGTTTGGGAAAAATGGTGCTGCTGGACTCATCACAGATCAATTTCCTCCCAGGACAGAATGGATGGAGGAACTGGAAGAGCTCAGTGTGGGGGAGGTGGGGTGGGAGGGACGTTGTAATTTATCTTAACCCTTGTCAACACCATGTCAGGGGCACAGTGTGTTTACTAGGAGTTAGAAAGGATCTGGCCTGCTGTAGAGGACTGCCATGCCAATACAGTTGTTTGGAGATTAATGTACCTTCCTAATATTTTCTTAGAAGTATGTGGTAATTAATGATAATAACTAGGGTGGTGCTAATGAGTCCCAGACTAGGGGCTCATCCCCAGGTGAGCAGGTTGGCATCCTGAAGCCTCAGATGTTTAGCCCAATATTTCTCACATTGATCTGGCCCCTGAACACTTTTTGAATTGTACCAATTAGTATCTGTTATCTATTTTAGTACACCTACTAACATCTGTCGGAGTGAGCGTTTTGCAGAGCATCTTTGGGAAACAGGAATTAGACAGTCTTGAATCTCTCTTGCGGCTCCAGTGGTCAGTGACCTGCAGAATAGATGAGTCTTGTCTGTGAAACATCAAGAAGCCAAAGACACTCAGCAGTGTTGGGGGTGGGGGAGGGAGGGGTGCTCGCTGGGTCCTCAGTAAATCCTGAGCAGACATTGCTGGCAGAGTCTCCCTGCTTTCTGAACATCCTCCTAAACTCAGCTTCCCTCACTCCCTGCAAGTGCCCTGTAGCCCATTTGATTTCTAAAGGGCAGCCAGCCTTACATTGTCAAAGAGTGTTTGACAGCACATTCTTGCTGGCATAATCCCATGGACAAAGGCGCCCAGCAGGCTATATTTGGTGGAGTCACAAAGAGTAGACCGGACTGAGCACACTCACCTGCTAATAGGAGGCTGCTGAGACATATCGTCTCCTTGACTTCCGAGGCTTTCCCGGTTATTTTATTGGCTCGGTCAAGTTTCATGTTCCTACCTCATCTGCCACGTGTCTGTGCTTCCTAGTTCTCATTTAAATGTTCCTCCTACTCTTTAAAATTGTCTCTTTGACTATGAGCTCATCCTTATAAAATTTGCCAGTGAGTCATGGAGGTCTTTATTCTAGCCACCATTCCCCTATCACTGGAGAGTCAGGATTTCAAACTAGGCTGCCTGTCATGAGAACTACCTTGTACGATGTTAGATTAATGGAAACAAATGTTGGTTCAGCCCTTTGGATGCCTGCATCAGGAGCTCACACACAAACCTACCCAGCGCAGATGTCCATGCTGATGGTTTTTGCTGTGATGTGTGTCGTGGAGCAATCCAGTTTTGATGCTTCTCACAGCAAACTTTGTTGGTTGTAATTTACTTGTTACCAGTGTCACTTAATGGTCTTGTCCTGCCCTTAACTTAGACTTCTCAAGTGAACCCACCAGAGGGCTTGGACTCCATGTGTCTTCTCTTCAGCCTCTCTGGTATTGGTGAGGCCCCCTGTCCCTTTGATCCAATAAGCGCTGGTCACCTCACTGATAGCTCTCATTATACTTCCAAGTAACTCTAAACTGTGGGCCTTTCTAGAACCTCCTTAAGGGCTGAGGCTTGTCTGACTAACTCACCTCTGTCCTGATCAATTCTCTTAGAGCTTGGTGCAAGTGAAGAAGTGAAGTCACTCAGTCACGTCCAACTCTTTGTAACCCCATGGACTGTAGCCTACCAGGCTCCTCTATCCGTAGGGTTTTCCAGGCAAAGTACCGGAGTGGGTTGCCATTTCCTTCTCTAGAGGATCTTCCTGACCCAGGGACTGAACCCGGGACTCCTGCATTGTAGGCAGATGCTTTACCATCTGAGCCACTGGGGAAATGGTAAACATTTAAAACTGAATGAATGAGTGAGTGAATGAACAGATTAGCTGACCAACCAGACAACCAACAACTTAACCTACAAATCCATCAACTTATTGGGCACATGCCTTTCTCTTGTTGTTATTATAGATTTTTGAAACCTTGACTGCAAGATGGCATCCACAGAGACACCTCCCTTTCCTTCTACCTCAGACACTTTGCCCATAAATCCCACACCATAGCCTAAGGGATAGTCATCCGACAGTGTCTCTTTTCCCTACGCCTGACGCCAAAATCTTGACCTCTGTGCACCACTGCTGAATCGAATCTCAGTTCAGTCACTCTGTCATATCCAACACTTTGTGATCCCATGGACTGTGACATGCCAGGCTTCCCTGTCCATCACCAACTCGTGGAACTTGCTCAAACTCATGTCCATCGAGTTCGTGATTCTATCCAACCATCTCATCCTCTGTCCTCCCCCTCTCCTCTAGCCTTCAATCTTTCCCAGAATCAGGGTCTTTTCCAAGGAGTCAGTTCTTTGCATCAGGTGGCCAAAGTATTGGAGCTTCAACATCAGTGCTCCCAATGAATATTCAGCACTGATTTCCTTTAGGATGGACTGGTTGAATCTCCTTGCAGTCCAAGGGACTCTCAAGAGTTTTCTCCAACACCACAGTTCAAAACCATCAATTCTTCACTGCTCAGCTTTATTTATGGTCCAACTCTCACATCCATACGTGACTACTGGAAAAACCATAGCTGTGACTAACCAGACCTCTGTCACAAAGTAATGTCTCTGCTTTTTAATATGCTGTCTATATTTGTCATAGCTTTTCTTCCAAGGAGCAGTTCAGTCGCTCAGTCGTGTCCAACTCTTTGTGACCCCATGAATCGCAGTACGCCAGGCCTCCCTGTCCATCACCAACTCCCAGAGTTCACTCAGACTCATGTCCACTGAGTCTGTGATGCCATCCAGCCATCTCATCCTTGGTCGTCCCCTTCTCCTCCTGCCCCCAGTCCCTCCCNTGTCATTGTCTGCAGTGATTTTGGAGCCCCAGAAAATAAAGTCTCTCACTGTTTCGGTTGTTTCCCTATCTATTTGTCATGAAGTGATGGAACCAGATGCCATGATCTTAGTTTTCTGAATGTTGAGTTTTAAGCCAGCTTTTTCCCTCTCCTCTTTCACTTTCATCAAGAGGCTCTTTAGTTCCTCTTCACTCTCTGCCATAAGGGTGGTGTCATCTGCATATCTGAGGTTATTGATATTTCTCCCTGCAATCTTGATTCCAGTTTATGCTTCATCTAGTCCACCGTTTCTCATGATGTACTCTGCATCTGCATATAAGTTAAATAAACGAGGTGACAATATACAGCCTTGATGTGCTCCTTTCCTGATTTGGAACCAGTCTGTTGTTCCATGTCCAGTTCTAACTGTGCCTCTTGACCTGCATACAGATTTATCAGGAGGCAGGTAAGGTGGTCCGGTATTCCCATCTCTTTAAGAATTTTCTGCAGTTTGTTGAGTCAGATCTCAAGGACAGAGTTTTGGGTGAAATAGGAAAGAACACTTTTATTGCTTTGCCAGGCAAAGTGGGACACAGTGGGCTTGTGCCCCAAAAACTATGTGTTGCAACCCAAGAGGATTTGGTGAGGACTTATATAGCAATGCGGGAGACCTGTGTTCGATCCCTGGGTTGGGGAAGATCCCTGGAGAAGGAAATGGCAACCCACTCCAGTATTCTTGCCTGGAGAATCCCATGGACGGAGGAGCCCGGTGGGCTACAGTCCACGGGGTCGCAAAGAGTCGGACACAACTGAGCAAATTCTCTTTCTTTCTTTCTTATATAGCAATGGTTCAAGGGTGGGATTGCTGATGATTATGCCAAAGCCTTTGACTGTGTGGATCACAGTAAACTGTGGAAAATTCTGAAAGAGATGGGAATACCAGACCACCTGACCTGCCTCTTGAGAAATCTGTATGCAGGTCAGGAAGCAACAGTTAGAACTGGACATGGAACAACAGACTGGTTCCAAATAGGAAAAGGAGTAAGTGAACCGTGAACTCCCTGATGTTCAAGCTGGTTTTAGAAAAGGCAGAGGAACCAGAGATCAAATTGCCAACATCCGCTGGATCATGGAAAAAGCAAGAGAGTTCCAGAAAAACATCTATTTCTGCTTTATTGACTATGCCAAAGCCTTTGACTGTGTGGATCACAGTAAACTGTGGAAAATTCTGAAAGAGATGGGAATACCAGACCACCTGACCTGCCTCTTGAGAAATCTGTATGCAGGTCAGGAAGCAACAGTTAGAACTGGACATGGAACAACAGACTGGTTCCAAATAGGAAAAGGAGTACGTCAAGGCTGTATATTGTCACCCTGCTTATTTAACTTATATGCAGAGTACATCATGAGAAATGCTGGACTGGAAGAAACACAAGCTGGAATCAAGATTGCTGGGAGAAATATCAATAATCTCAGATATGCAGATGACACCACCCTTATGGCAGAAAGTGAGGAGGAGCTAAAAAGCCTCTTGTTGAAAGTGAAAGAGGAGAGTGGAAAAGTTGGCTTAAAGCTCAACATTCAGAAAACGAAGATCATGGCATCTGGCCCCATCACTTCATGGGAAATAGATGGGGAAACAGTAGAAACAGTGTCAGACTTTGTTTTTTTGGGCTCCAAAATCACTGCAGATGGTGACTGCAGCCATGAAATTAAAAGGCGCTTACTCCTTGGAAGAAAAGTTATGACCAACCTAGATAGTATATTCAAAAGCAGAGACATTACTTTGCCGACTAAGGTCCGTCTAGTCAAGGCTATGGTTTTTCCTGTGGTCATGTATGGATGTGAGAGTTGGACTGTGAAGAAGGCTGAGCGCCGAAGAATTGATGCTTTTGAACTGTGGTGTTGGAGAAGACTCTTGAGAGTCCCTTGGACTGCAAGGAGATCCAACCAGTCCATTCTGAAGGAGATCAACCCTGGGATTTCTTTGGAAGGAATGATGCTAAAACTGAAGCTCCAGTACTTTGGGCACCTTATGCGAAGAGTTGACTCATTGGAAAAGACCCTGATGCTGGGAGGGATTGGGGGCAGGAGGAGAAAGGGACGACCGAGGATGAGATGGCTGGATGGCATCACAGACTCAATGGACGTGAGTCTGGTGAACTCCGGGAGTTGGTGATGGACAGGGAGGCCTGGCGTGCTGCGATTCATGCGGTCGCAAAGAGTCGGACACGACTGCGCGACTGAACTGAACTGGAGGGTCTTCAAGCCTTCAATCTGGCCTCGGGGAATCTCTTAATGAGCTTCTCTATTTTCCTTTTAATCTGGTCTCGGTTGGCTTTCTCTGGAATGAAGAATGCTGCACCTTCCATTTGGGGTCTCACTTCTGTAAAGTGGAGGATACTGTTCTGTGTGTCCCTTGAGGTGGGGTCACATCCCTGCCTCAAGGCTTCTCTATTGTTTCTTGACGCTGCCTCCCTTGTCTCTGTATCCCTTCTCTTCCCTGATTAGCAACCGTTCGAATCTGCCCTTTGGGACTCAGGGAAGGTCATGGAGATAGGAGTCTGTTCCCTACAAATAAAAACTGGGGGGACACAGGAAGGCTTCCAGGCTCAGGAGCCCCACAGGGTCCTTCTTGGTTTCACACCTCACGGACAGGGCTCAGAGATGACTGGTTCAGTGGCTGATACTTAATCAGGAAGGTGTTCTTGCACGGATGACAGGAAAACAGTGAATCGAATCAATAAGACTTGAGAACAGAGGGCCTACTGAGGGAGGCACTAGCCAGTCTCCTAACTCCACAAGTTTTTTTTTCTTGCCCTTTCCCCACCTGGTTTTACCTATGAGGAGACTGCTTGAAGACGTCAAAAGGGAGTTTGTCCCAGACTTACAGGCTACTCCACCTTCCTGGAGCTATCTAGAGACCCCCTGGAGAACTGGATCAACATGGACCAGGACAGGCTTCCTTGGTGGCTCAGACAGTAGAGAATCTGCCTGCAGTGCAGAAGACCCAGGTTTGATCCCTGGGTCAGGAAGAGCCCCCAGAGAAGGAAACGGTTACCTACTCCAGTATTCTTGCCTGGAGAGTTCCATGGACAGAGGAGCCTGGTGGGCTACACACCCCATGGGGTTGCAGAGTTGGACACAACTGAGCAACTAACACTCACTTTCGCTCACTTCTGGACCAGGAGATGATGCTCTCTTTGGGCCTGAGCGAGCTTGCTATCTCTTCTGTAGCCAGCAGTGCTGCAGGGACCCAGCAATCCCTCAGACCTTTTACTTCCCAGGCTTTTACATCCGCCTGACTGTCCCTGAGCTGCCGATAGCAGCAAGAGCCTGCGTATTTTCTGCGGTAGACTTTATTTTTAAAAACCTCCTTGCTACCAGCAGCATGCCGAGGATGGTGCCTTTTTCCTCGGAGATCTATTTGCAGACAGCTCCTGCATTTTGCTGCATTTCCCAGCACGCTCCTCACAAATACTTAAGCCAGACATGAAAATAGCTTCTGGTTCACAGGGTATGAATTTTTAAAAGAGGACACTTGGTTGTATTGTCTCGGGGAAAAGCCTGCACTCCTTCTGCTGGAGCACATCATACATTTGGCGCCTCCTGTTGGTGAAGTGTAATAGTGCATCTAACCATGCACTCTAACCAACTGGATGCTCAGAGAAGTGAAGCTGGTCCCAGAGACTCAAACAGGGAGAGGGCCCAAGTCAAATTCTACGGTAGATGATGGAGGGTGGGGAAAGGACGTGGAAAAGGAAGAAAAGGCATGCAGAGTTAGGAAATGGCATAAAATAACTAAAATCCGTGGTGACCGATGTTAACTGGACTTATGGTGGTGACCATTTTGCAGTGTATACAAATATTGAATCATCATACTGTACACCTGAATGGCACGTGTCAATTATATCTCAATTAAAACAATAGTGAGACTCCTGACAAAGTATGCCACGCAGAGCTCTAGCTAGCAGTAGGCCATGCCGTAAATCGCCGACCTTTCCTTCCCTAAAGGCCTGTTCTCAAGCACTTGGAGGAATTTAGCCACAGGAATTTGATTTATCTTGATTTCATAAGCGAGATGATGAAATGATTATATAAGGCTCGGGGTGGGGGTGGGGTTTGAGGCGTGCTGCTTTCTCTGACATCCTTTCTGTTTGATTTTTCACTTGACTTGGGAAGACTCCAGAAAATTTGCTCCAGTGGAAGTTGCTTTCTTCTGCCCTAGGACAGTGAGGGTGTGGAGCAAGAATTGAACTGAGGGAAAAGAATGGGGAGTGAGAAATAAAGGCAAAACATACCCGTGACTTTTCAGAAGCAGATTTGGCAAGTATGATTTATTGAAGAGAGGAACCTGGTCCTCACCCTGCTGAACTCTCGTGCAGGGAGGCAGATGCCTTTGCTAACCCCAAACTGTGAGCTGGGCTGGAAGGAAAAACCCAGGGCAGAGCGGGCATGCCAAATTCAATTTTCCCATCCTTCCGCCTCAAGGCCAGATGAATCCAGCAGCAGAGTGGCTTTGTTTCGCTGTTGTATCTCACTGCGTGTTGGGGCAGCTGGGAAGCTGCCAAGGTTTTCATCCTGAGCTTTCTGTTTGAGCACCTCCTAATTCTGCCCTGACGTTCCTCTCAGGTTAGAACCTGAAACGGGGTGCTTTCAGCTCAAGGCTTGTTGACTGGTGTTGGCGGCAGCTTCTCATTATGTGGTCACAGAGACTAAACGCCTCGGAATCTGTAATCAGTCCCTTCAGTCACTCCAGGTCCCCCAGCCCCAACTCAGCTTCCATCGCACAGCCTCCCGTGCAGGGGTGACGCCCCCTGTGCCCCGTGCTCCCTCCAACCCCCTCTGCTACCGTTCCTGTGTGCAGGGCCCACGGAGGCGCTGGAGTGCCAGCTGCTGCCCCTTTGTTACCGCGTGGGCTTGGGCGACCGTGTCCTTCTGTGGAGCCAGGCTCTGTCTGCACGTGGGCACGCACACCCTTCTCACAGCCTCGGCTGGAAGTCTGCAGGCTTCCCCATGGGCTGGGCTGTCTGCCAGCAGTGTTGCTGTTGTCGGGGGGGGGGGGGTGTACTCTCTTGCACACATGCATCCTATCAATGACTAGTCCTAAAGGAAACCGCCAGGGAGAAGAGAGCTGGGTAATCCAGCACCCGTTTCCGGCGTCCAATCACCCCAAGCATCTTGCTTCTTCACTAGCTGGGTCTGCTTTGCTTGGCTAGGGAAGGTGTGTTTATTTTTTCTTCCTTTGCGTTAAAGTCTAACCTGTCATCTGCAAGCTCAGAAACCCTGTCACATGCCATGTGCTGGTCAGTTGTTATTCATCTATGTGTGTGCTTTATAGAGCGTAAATGTCCTCATTTAGGGCCTTTTGCTTGAGCCCCAGATCCCTTGTAGGCTATGAATAAGGTGAGGCAAAAAGCCCGGGGAGGCTAGGAACCACCGTGCATGTAATGCACCCTGAGTGTAGGGCCTTCTAGGCAGGGGCCTTCCATGACAGTTACAAATAATTCATGCCTACAAACCACCCCCCACTGGGTTTCTGTGGGTTATTTATGATCCTAAGGCTTCAGGAAACAAAAGACCCTCCTCCATCGAGACAGAGGGAAGCATGTGTCCAGGGCACATACTGGACCGCGAGCCCGAGGCCCACCCCATGGACAAGGCTGGCCTCCACTTCTTAGGCTGTCAGAGGCATTCAGACGCCGCGTTCCACTTGTTGTTTACTCGATTCCACTTTGAGTGTCTTTTTCGGTTATTCACACACGTCCTGCATGGCCTGGCAGACTCAGATTTCCCTCGTTGGCTGGACCTTCCCAGGGTCAAGCATGCCATCAGACCAGAAGCATCTTGAGGGTGGTACACTGTGGCTCCCCCCATCTCCCCACACACACCCACATGGGGGATCCCCAAGCGTGTTAGTTTCCTGCTGCGGCTCTTGTACAGATGACCACACACTGGGTGACTTAAAACAACAGGAATTTATTCTCTCACAGCTTCTAGAGACCCAAGGTCCGAAAGCATGTCAGCAGGGCCCTGCGCCCTCTGACAGCTCTGGGGGACAATCCTTCCTTCCAGCTTTGGATGGCTCTGGCGTTCCTGGCTGGGGGAGACCTAATGTCCATCTCTGCCTCTGTGTGGCCTCCTCCCTCTGCCTCTGCTCCTCAAACCTCCCTCTCGTTTCGCTTGTAAAGGTGCCAGTCATTGAATGTGGGGCCTTAAATCCAGGAGGGTCACATCTTGAGGTCCTAAATTAATTACATACACCAAGACCCTATTTCCAAATAAGGTCACGTTCACAAGTATTAGGATTTAGCACTTGGATATACTGGCAGGAGGATGGGTGCAGCTTCACTCGCATGCCACCCTTTCCTCTTCCTCGTCTGCCTTCTCTTCTTCCCTTCCTGCTCTTCATCCTTCCTCATCTTCCTCTCTGCTCCCCTTTCCTCCTCTCCCTTCTTCTCTCTCTGAGTACCTTTCCAGCACAAGATTGTTTTTTTCCCATAAGTAATAGTCTCGTATGAGTTATGTTTCTTCTCCTGGATGATTCTTGGGATAAAGTCCAAGTTATTTGGTTAATCCTTTGAGTCTCCGGGTAGAATATCATTTTCCTTTGCTTTCTCTTGAGTGATGTCTCCTTTGAATCCTGTGAAATTCTCTGACATAGAGATTCACAAGGCGCAGGAAGCATCGAGATCACAGGGAAGAGCTTTGTGTCAGACTTTAGAAAGAGCTTCCTGCTGGGAGAGGTGAAGAGAGGCGATCAGTAAAAGACATAAGTGGGTAATGGACTCCCCTTCCCTGCAGATGGTTAAGAACAACACTTTGTTGGTTATCTAGCTCTGATCTCTGTCACTTTCTGGTTCTAAACCTTTGATGGGTCCTTGCAGCCTCAGAATAAAGTCCAGGCCCAGGGGTCTCCTCTAAGCCCATATTCCAGCTGCAGTACAAACTGTATCTTCTTGCTGTTGTCCTCCGCCCACCTCCACAGTTACACATCCTGCTGAGGGTTTACTTTGTGTCCTCTCTTTCGGGATGTCCTTCACCCTACCTCACCACCCGCCTTCAAACCCAAGCCAGCCTCAAGCCCAGCTCAGACTCTTTCCCACTTCTCAGTCCACTTCCAGCTAGAATCTCTCTCTCCTCTAATTTGTCTTTCTCTGCTATTCTGTTTATCCTTTAAAGAAGCTATCACACACTTTCGTATAGAATAATGAAACATATATGTAACTTTTCCTCTGAATGTGGGGGTCCTATATTTTCATTCCTTGACTTCTTCACTTAGTGCCTGGCACTCAGTGTCTGCTAATTTTCAAACCTCTGTCTCCTGCATTAGCAGGCGAGTTCTTTACCAGCTGAGCCGTAGCGGTTCCCTCTTTGTCATATAGCCACTAAAACTGCTTTCCTCGCATGCAGGAGGGAATCTTTCTGGCCATGCTCAGCCTTCTCAAGGCTTCCCCGAAGTGCAGCCTCCTAAATGTGACTGTGCACTTTCCACCAGCTCAGCAGCCTCCTCATCAGCCTGCTGTCTCTTCTGCTCTACCGTAGCCCAAATCCTAACCTAATCCAAGAGCTGTCCCTCCCAGACAACCCGTCCTTTCTCCCAGCTCCCGATTTCCTGCCTTTATCACATCAAAGAGGGCCTAGGAGGGTTGGATCCCACACGGAACCCTCCCCTCTCTGGAGCCACAGTTCAGAGATGGCTCCTCCATAAAGCTCTCCTCAGGAAACTCCTCCCTGCCAGCTTATCACCACCCCCCCCATCATCGCTCTGGGGGCCCCTGAGTGGCTCAGTGGAGCAGGGCATCTTGAGGAAAGTACCTTGTGCCCTGGACTATTGTCGGAACCTGGGTTCTACCCCATATATTTCCACTAGGCCAAGTTGTTAACCTTGATGATGTTCATTGTAAAATGAGAACGTTAGGTGAACGGTAATACTTTTATCAGCCTTATCGAATTTGGGTTCTAGGGGGATCTGCCTACCCTCTCTGCTCTGGAGAGCATGGATACAATGTCCTAAGCCAGGCAGCATGGGCAGGAGGCCTCTACCATCTTGGCACATCCCCCTCACCTGTCCCTGCTTGACTTGTAATTCTCATCTGTATCCTTTGATTCCCCATAATCCCATCCTGGCCTGGCTGTGAATGGGACAAAAAGGCCACTCCCTACAGTTAAAGAAAATTTAAAGTTCAATTAGAAGACCAGATTCCTTTCCCCTGACTTGGCTTACAAAACTGGAGATTGAGGAGGAAAGGTTCAAACTCTGAGCCATGTCCCTGGCTTGGTTTCTACCGGCCCAAAGCTGTGTCTGGTTTTCCCCCTCTGCCCCAGATGAGCTCACCAGGACCTGCTTGTTGCTGCCCCGGGATGCAGTTGAGTCTACTGGAGCAATGGACAGGACTGAGTGGCTTAGCACTGGTGGGATGGGCCAGGAGGGTCTGAGGTACAAGGGCTTGAGTCTCCACCTTCTGCTTCAAGTTCGATCACATGTGCACATCTGTGTGTGGGAGTGCACACGCCCTTTGAATGTCTACGCCTGCTTCACTTTCATATATTTTATCTCATCTGATCCTTGCAACAACTTTGTGAGGTTGATGCCATTATTTCTCCTATTTTTCCATATGCAAAACCTGAGGCTCAGAGGAGTGAAAGGTGGGTTCAGTTCAGTTCAGTCACTAGGTCATGTCTGACTCTTTGCAACCCCATGCACTGCAGCACTCCAGGCTTCCTGTCCATCACCACCTCTCAGACCTTGCTCAAACTCATGTCCATCAAGTCGGTGATGCCTATGTGGCAAAACTGGAACTGGAACTCAGATCTTCCAACTCCAAATCCCAAGTCCTTCCCACTAGCCCACCCAACCATGTGGGTCTGCAGAGGGGGGCTGAGCAGCCTTGCTTCTCCCTCGTACAAGGGCCCTTGAGAACGTTGCACTGACAGGTGGCCGAGGAGAGCTATTTCTTCCCCAGCCTGGTTTGTAAACTAGAGTCTCTCAGCCTTCAGTGTGCACACAAGTCAGCTTTGATCTTGTTAAGGTGCAGATTCTGATTCAGCCGGTCAGATTCAGGGAGGGGTCAGAGTTACATTCCTGACAAGTGCCCCGGTGGTGGTGCCTGTGTAGCCAGCTGTCGACACTTGAGGATCACGCTGGGATGGCAGGACTGTAGGCAGCCCTGGTTGACACATGCAGAGGCGGAAGGACGGGAAATCTGTGCCTTCCCAGGCCTGTACCTGGGAGTCCACTGTTCTTCCCCAAGTGGCAGAGGCTGTTGAGAGGCCCAAGGATGCTGATCTCTGTGCTGAAGAAAGAGAGCTCTGTGTAGAAACACACTCATGATTGTCACCCAGGGCTCAGATGGTGAAGACAGGTGGTCCCACAGGGGCCAGAGTCAGGTAGGCGTAACAGACGTGGGTTCAGTCCCTGGGTGGGGAAGACCATCTGAAACAAGGCACAGCCACCCACTCCAATATTCTTGCCTGGAGAATCCCATGGACAGAGGAGCCCAGCGGGCTATGGTCCATGGGACTACAGAGTCGACCTGACTGAGTGGCTTAGCACCGATGGGATAGGCCAGGAGGGTCTCCGGTACAAGGGCTTGAGTCTCCACTGGAAGGCCCTGTGCTTGCTGATCTTGGCCCGGGGAACTCCCCTCCCAGGAGAGCAATGTGTTTTAGTACAGTGACAATTATGGTTATGTAATTTATATAATACTGTAACATTTTATTATTGTTGGTCCTTTTTATTACCATTTCCCGGTACTGAGTTTCTTCCTAGTATGCAGTCCTGTGCTAAGCACTGTTTCTAAAACAAATCTAAGGATTTCAAGGGCGAGGATTATGTTTTGGGGATTATATGTATCTGTACAGAACAGTCACTCAATAACTCCTCCATTAACCAAGGATTTCTTTCTCCTGATCTTTTAAAAGTGGCTGTCGGTGAGGCACATTGAGTGTGGTGCTTTTGTTTTGCTTTTGGGGAATGAAGTAGTGGAGATCATGGAATAAAAAAACCCAAATACCCACCTTCCCACTCCATCCTTAGAGTCCGGCTGGACTCAGGAGCCTGGCGTGGTGGGTCCTGCTGGCCCCCTGTACCTTATATACCTCAAGGCCTGGCCTCCTTGCAGCTGTGGCCCCTTGGCAGAGTGAAATCAACTCTGCCCTGGAGCAGAGCCAAGGCATGCTCTGGCATGAATTCTGCTTTGCATCTCATTATTCTGGGTAGATGACTTTTAAGTCTGGTGACCATAGTTTCTCAACCAGCCTACATAGCAAAGGTCTTTTCAGCTACTTTTGGGAACAAATGGACATCTGAAAATAGAGCTTGAATATGCCAATACAGAATTTCCTTTTTTTTTTAATGGGGAATATTTATAACTTGGCCGCCCCCAGGAAATTGAGGGGATACAATGCACCCATTGGGCTTTGCCACAATGCCTCAGTGGTAAAGAATCTGCCTACCATGCAGAAGACATGAGAGACCTGGGTTCGATCCCTGGGTCAAGAAGATTCCTTGGAGAAGGGAATGGCAACCCACTCCAATACTCTTGCCTGGAAAAATCCCATGGACAGAGGAACCTGTCAGGCTACAGTCCATGGGGCCGCAAGGAGTCAGACACAACCGAGCACGCACCTGCAATGCACGCCTAAAGCATTTCTTCCAAGAGACGTTCCCTGACCCTCGTGCTCCCAATCCAAGTTAGTTTTCCCATCAACTTTTACTCAGAGCACTCTTTTTTCCCTTCATAGCCCTAAGCAGTGTATAATTTTAAATGTACAATCTTTGTTTGAGACTTGCTTCTGAGAGATGTTTTGCCCCCTGCTGTATCCCCAGTAATTAATGGTACCCGTATGTTGCAGGCTGGGTCCCTCAGGCACTAGGGACGGTTCCCAAGGTATGGTCCCTGGTTGCAAAGGCAAGTTCTTGGCCACACACTCGATCTATTGACATAGAATCTCCAGAACTGGGCCCAGAAACCCTTATATTGTTAATCCCTGTAGCGATCCTAATGCCCATAAATCTGAAGAACCATTGCCTTGGGGTCTGGGACCAGTTCTTCAGTGTCACACAGCATGAGTTAAGGAACAGCCTTACATGGGCTGAAGGTCAGTGAGAAGTGAGACATCTCAGAGAGAGGTGAGGGGGCATTCTGGGTGCTCATTCCAGTGAAGGGACCCCATTCCCTTGAGCATCTTCCGTCTTATACAGCAAGGCAAAGAGCAAGCTGGTAATGAAGGGCCATAGAAGGGCCTTGGCAGAGGCAGGCCAGGGAGCTAATAGATTACAGGAGTAGGCTGGGAAAGCTTCCCTGGTGGCTCAGATGGTAGAGCATCCACCTGCAATGCAAGAGACCTGGGTCGATCCCTGGGTTGGGAAGATCCCTTGGAGAAGGGAATGGCAACCCACTCCAGTATTCTTGACTGGAAAATCCTTATGAACAGAGAAGCCTGGTGGGCTACAGTCCATGGGGTCGCAAAGAGTTGGACATGACTGAGCAACCAACATAACACATAAAAGGGAAAGCTAGCTGCCGCGCACCTGGAGAGCCCTAGGGCCCAGGAGGAGCTGTCGACCCTGCTACTTCAACAGAGCAGAAGCCCCAGCCCCTGGGAAGCTGAGCTTAGGTGCAGCCCTGCCCACAGGGAGAGGGGGAAGCTCCCAGTCCCAGCTGGCTCACTGCCCGGGCTGTGCAGAGTGAGATCCCTGAGGCAGCTCTGCTCGCAGCCCCAGCACATAACAGGCACTCAAGCTCTTCAGGGTGAAGAAGTAGGGTTTCTTCCAACTCTGAGGCTGATCCTGCTTTTCTGAGGTTTGGGCTGCTCACCAGCAGACTCCTGGCTACTCAACGACCTAAGTATAACAGTCTCTCCTGATGAGCAGCTCAGAGGCTCCATCAGCCCCTGTCCTTGCACCTGAAAGCAGGTGCTTGTGTTGGACTTCCGACTCCTCACTCCCACACTGTCAGCCTGGCTTCCTGGGAAGCTTTGAGGGTTCTCAGTCCCACCGCCCTGGTTGTAACTGGCACCCCCAGGCTGCCCGACTTACTCAGGCCAGCGGGCAGCCCCAGTCCCTCTGCCCCAGGACTGCCCAGGTAGAGGCAGTGACTGAGAGTGTTTCTTTGTACCCCAATGGAAGGGCTGTCTAAAGACCTGAGCCCCAAAGGCGTTCCATGAGGCAGGCTGACCCTCTGGGGAGGGCTGCTGCTGCCTGGATCCCACCATCTTTCCCAAGAGCCTCTCCCAGGGCACTTCCTGGGGCACTCTAGTTGACTTTTATTGCTTAATTAGAAGTCTCTGAACAATTGGAGGGAAACTGATTACACTGCCTTCCCTGCCACCTAGAGGAAACAGCAGGGGCTGTCTCAAGCCCCCAACCCCAGGTCTCATCTCGTTATTCCCCACGCCCCTCGCTTTGGCCAGAAGCCCACATTTCTCCTTCATCTTTTGTGAAGTCATCTCTTTATCACATGAAACATATACCAATGGCTCCCTTCCTTGACCCTTAATTTCTTCTCAGTGCTTTTTAATCTTTGTCTTCTTTATTTCTTTGCTGCTGCAGTACGTTTTTGGGACCCACAAATAAGTGCCATCAACAATACAGTATTGTAAAGCAAAACAAACTAAAAAATAAAAATTAATTAAAAAAACAAACAAAGCTTTTGAAGTATTTCTGTATACCCTCCACCCCTAAAGACACAGACAATCAGACACACATACACACCGTGAACTGAGCCTTATTGATCTGTTTCCATAACCTGAATCCCTTGGGCACATCCTTCTTCCTCCCACTCTGTATCAGGCTCCCACAGGTCATTAAATCCGCTCCAGGAGCGATCAGCCTCCAGACGGTGTCTCATGACTGTGTCCACAGGTGAGAGTTGGGAGGATGGGGTATGAGGGGCCTGGTGAGGATCTTTATTTACTGTCCTTTACTGGAAAAGTGCCTGAGGCAGCAGAAACCAAGTAAGACCTGAAACACAACGCACTCCCTTAAATTCCTCCCCATCCTGCAGGCATCCCTGCATGCTAGGAAAGGAAAAATCTGAGTGATACAGGAGTCTGGGTGTTGCCTCTTCAAGCTCTTAGGAAGTGGAGGGTTTGGGACTCTCAGATAAGAAATCCCACTTCACATCTGCTAGAATACAACTCATTTGCCTGGGAACTTAGAGATAAAACCATGGGGACTAGAGCGTTAGGACTTCTGGCCGAATGAAGGGCATCCTTTTGTGATAACTCCCTTCAACCAAAGGTCACCTTGAGTCAGTGGTCTCCTTTTGCTAAGATCTACTCCAGCCGAATTCTCAGAAATAAAATAATATTTGTTCCAGCTAAATTCCCAGAAGTAGATTAATTCCTTCAGAGTTCATGGTGACCCAGGTCAGCTCCATTGTCTTTTTCTCCATGTTTTGTTCTCTCAGTCTTCCTGCGCCCTAACTTGGTGCTTCTGAGGAGGCCTGCGTCCACGCATTGCAATTCCGTCTTGCTCTGGTCTCTGGCAGGTGACTTCCTGACTCAGCCTCTGGCAGCTCACTGAGTTGTCTTCCTTCCAGGAGTTATGGGAGTACCATCAGTAATCAATTTGCTTCAGGCAAATTAAATAAAATCTTGCCTGCCAGGAATCCTTTTAATCCTAGCTGTGCTTTTTTGCCCACCCCCAACAATTTTTTTTTTATGTAGTTCTTTAGAACGCTTCCGCATTGATTTCCAGTTACTTAATGCAGACCCTCACTGCAGAGGTCCTCAAGTGCTTGGGCTGCCCTTTTAGGTCAGTGGGAGGTTGACTCTTGCCACTTGGTACCTAAGGCCAGTCTCTGGCACACAGAACTTTGGCTGTACACTCAGTTTGTTGCCTGAAAATTGGATTAGAAATCACACACCTCAGATTGGAACTTAAAACCATGGGCTGGGACTTGAACCCCGCCAAAACCCAGACTGGAACTTGAACTAATGGTCTTATAATTAGAATCATTCACCCAGTGTCAAGGCTTAGTGAGGCTCAAGTTCTTTATATCTCAGCTCAGAAGGCATTCAATACAAGGCATAGTGTGAGGCAAGAAGTGAATTTATTTAGAGAGATACACATTCCATAGAAAGAATGCAGTCTGTCTCAAAAGGCAAGAGCAGTCCCAGGCTATGGGGTCAGCTTGGAAAGTGAGACCAGACTAGAAAAACAGTTACTTTTTATGGGCTCAGTAATTCCATGGGCTAGTGAGTGAGAGGATTAGTCCAACTATTTTGAATAAGGGGCAGGGATTTTTAGGAACTGGGCAACATTTTGGCTTGTTATAGTTGACCTTGAAGCTATCATGGTGCCAATGAGTGTGCCACTTAGTAGGCTGAAGTGTTATAGTGAGCATATAATGAGGCTCACAGTCCTACTGGAAGTCAAATCTTAGACCTAGTTTGTTCTAACCAGTTTATGTTGACTGTCGCCAACGGCTGTCATTCTTTTAAAGGTTGTGCCCTGTCCCCTTCCCTCCTATTTCATGTCTGTCTCTTCATGGGTGTCGAGCCAACAGACGCAACCAAGCCAAAGATTGGGAGAAGGGTTTATTACTTGCAGAAAGTAACAAGAATGCCAAGGATTGTTCCCAAAGCAGTGTATCCTCAGACAGCAAAACTGGGAAAGTTTTAAGCTATGGTACATGATGCAAAGAACTGACTCATTTGAAAAGACCCTGATGCTGAGAAGGATTGAAGGCGGGAGGAGAAGGGGATGACAGAGGATGAGATGGTTGGATGGCATCACTGAAGCGATGGACATGAGTTTGAGTAGGCTCCAGGAGTTGGTGATGGACAGGGAAGCCTGGTGTGCTGCAGTCCATCAGGTCACAAAGAGTCAGACATGACTGAGTGACTGAACTGAGCTGAACATGCATAATCATGAAGGGGCTTGAGCAGAGGAGAACTCAGCTTAGGATTGGGGCAAAGGTCCACAGAATCCAAGTCTTAGTTGATTGAAGTCAGTTGGGTCAGCATCATCGTTCCTCCCTTCACTTGGGTGGGGGCCTTAGTTCCTGCAGAACCCAAAGGTCTATTACTACGTATATCCCTTGAGGGACTAGGGCTCTGCTTTATCTGCCCAGTAGTTTGACTGCTCATCCTCTGTTCCTGCATTCCTTTGTTAAGATCAAACAGATTGAGACTGTTTGGTCCTAGAACCACCCCCTAGAGAAAGTCTGAAGTAGGGCTGTCTCTGAGGGCCTTCCATTCAGCTCTTGAACCTTCAGCCTCCTCATGCCTGCTTCCCGGCAGCAAGGCTTAGGTAGAGCAATTGCTTAGGTGCAGCTTAGTGTCAAGGCCCAGGGTTTGAAGCCCCAGGAAGGAAGATGGCCTGAGTCTTTGCCTCTGCCTGACCCCATCTTTTAAAGCCGCCATAGCTTCCCTGTCCTTTCTCCTCCCTTTGACCACCCAACCTGTGTAAGCAGGAGGCCTGAGGAACAAGACACTAGGAAGGAATCTGGCCTGGTCCCTGCTTGCCTTTGGGATTTTCTTGCACCATTTATATGGAACATGTATGTACCAACATGTTTTGACTTAGTAATATGAATTCATTCGTCCCATTGTTGGTAGGCCCTATGTTTACAGAAACCAAAATGAAGAGGAAATTTGGCAAGATTCTGTTATTTTTTATATCTTCATGGTTGTTGGGTCATTGATGATAAGATTCAGAAAGCTCTCCTGTTTGCATCCTAGCCATTTGAAGGGCCCTAGCAGCAGCAGTGACATGTGATCAAAGCCCCAAATGGACCGATTTAAATGAGCATGTGTCCCCTCAGGTGGGAATTATTCAGTCTCTTTAGAAACTTGATTTGTATGGGGAGAAAGCAGATACCTTGATCAGTCTGATTCAGCGTGATTGAAGGTATTGCCTCAGTTTTGGTTTCAGGACAGCTTACCTTTCCCATGTCTTAGCTTCTGGAACTGGCTTTGCCTGATGATACTTTGATTCTTCTGTCTTGTCCATTGTTGCCGAAATGTACCTCTCTCCCTTCTGCTCACCGCCTGTCATTACGATATGAAAGAGAAGTACTGAGTGTGTTTTGACTCTAACTAGTCTGAGTTTAGTTCCTCAAAAGGCTTTTGAATAAAGAAAAATTCTTTCTAATCATAAAATTTAATCAGAGACTTTTTCTCAAAGGAGGGAGAAAGGGAGATGCCTATTTCTAATTCATCTAATTAAATCCTAACAGGTAAATAACAAAGGGCAAAGAAATAAGACATTGGCAGCCTGTAAGTCAAATTCTAAAAGCTTTCCAGAAGAGAACAGTTCTGGCAGAGTGTAGGACTGAGGATCTAGGAAAAAAGGAAGGAAAAATGCACCCAGTAAAAATAGAGTTGGGTAATCAGGAAAGGAACCGCAGGTCTCAGAGCTGTGGCTAACATTTCATCAGGTCTAAATATAGTCGTCATTGTTAGAAGGTAAAAGTCCATTTTTAGAAAAAGAGAATGAAAAGGGCTTTATCAGATTGATTTTGAGACTATTTGAAGAATATATTTGAATATAATTTGAAGAAGACAGGGTGGGACTTTTTTTCAGAAATGATATTTCCTGGTGTGCTGGGGAACACTTCAGATGTATTGATGGAAATCAGTTTGTCAGACTTGTCTTGTTCGTCTTTATCTATCTACGCCCTCCTGCTTGTATACTTTTCTCTCTATCACATCAAGTCCCTCCCTTCCTTCAAAATCCTGATTATGTCTCTTTTTCCAGAAAGCTCTGCTATCTTTATTTAGCTCTTATCCCTCTAGGCAGCCCAGTATTTACAGAGCTGCTACAGATATTTTTGGTTTGTGTTCATGTGTTTGTTTTTCCTCCTAGTGCCCTGAGGATATCTTGGGGACAGGCACTAAGGTGGAACAGCTGGGCTCTTCCCTGTATCTCGTAGGACCACACATCCTGGAGCTGGTTTCAGGTTGCAGCCCAGTCTTCCTTGGGCGCCTGGAGAACACTGTCCAGGGTGCTGATCAACTGTTTGTCATTCTGAACTTCTGGGTTTCCCTGGTAGCTCAGCTGGTAAAGAATGTGCCTGCACTGCGAGAGACCCCGGTTTAATTCCTGGGTCGGGAAGATCCCCTGAAGAAGGGAATGGCTACCCACCCCAGTATTCATGGGCTTCTCTGGTGGCTAGATGGTAAAGAATGCACCTGAAATGTGGGAAACCTGGGTTTGATCCTTGGGTCTGGAAGATCCCCTGGAGGAGGGCATGGCAACCCACTCCAGTAGTCTTGCCTGGAGAATCCCATGGACAGAGGAGCCTGCTGGGCTATAGCCCATGGGGTCACAAAGAGTAAGACACAACTGCGCAACTAAGCGTACACACACACTGAACTTCCAGTTATCTTAGACTGAAAATTCATTTTGGCTAAGGCCCTATGGCCAGTGTCCAAACAAAACTGCAAGCATGTTTAGTTAGAGCTGAGAAACACTATCCCTGGGCACTCATGCCAGAATGTTAAAGAGCTTTTATCAGCATTTCTTTCTCCCTGACCCTACTGCTCTCCTTCCAATGAAAACAAGCCTGGTGATGTCAGAGGAATTGTACAGGATCAGCTGAACAGACGTGGCTCATGGTGGTCCTGCCAGGTGAGCATCATCTTTGAGGATTTTCCACGGCCAGACGTGGCCTTGCAAAGGGCAGAAAGCAAACCATGCACTCTAATGGGAGCCTTCAGCTATTGTGGAGGGGGGTGCATTATAGTCCAGCAACTGTGATTTAGGAGGAATGGACACTGCAGGATGACTGACTGCACTGTTCTAGCATTTTCCAGGACTGAGAATGAGCATTTTTGAGCACAGAGTTGGCCACTCTCCTTCTGAATTCTGTTTTCTTTCTTTAGCAACCAAACATTAAACTCTAGACTCTCTTTTCACACAATCTGCCACTTCATTTCTTGGGCTTCCATTTTCTTTTCAGTAAAATAAGAAGTTAACCTATATTTTTGAGCTATAAAGAAATATGGGAACCTGTCAGTATTATTTTTAGTACAATAGTGGGATTTTAGGGGAGTCATTAAATGTCAATAACAAGACTAGTCTGACTGGGGACTAGTCTGACTAGTGATACATGGAACACGTATCACTTTTACTGAGTGGCTGGAGAACTCAGAACAGGAGAAAACAAGAATTGGGAAATGAGATGGCCCATCAGTTAGAGTTGTTAAGTTTCATGTAATGGAAAATGACATTGGCTAATTTGAAAAGGGGAAATAATTTATTGGAAGGAGATAGAGTAACTCACAGAATTGAAGGTATTGATGCAGAAGCAGGCTGAGAAAAAGATGGATCCAGGACAGGCCAGGTATCAGGCCAAGACTATCAGGGCCCCACTGCTGGGATCGATACACTCCAGGACTTGTTTCCACCCTACCATCCTTCAGGATTCACAGACCCAGGAGAGAAAGGCCAGTTGTCCAAGCTTGGATCACATGATCTTCTTTAGTTCCATTTCCTCATCATTCAGAAGCATGAAATGAGTGTCTTTGATATGTCAGGGATATATCAGTGAACGAATTGGTGCCTTCATGGGTCACTTGATACAGAGTGGTCAGAGAAGCCTTCACACAGATTAGGGAACATTTGAGGAAAGACTCAGATTATGTGAGACAGTAGGCTGTGTAGATATCTGGGGAAGAGAATTCACACAGAAGAAACAGCCAGTGCGGAGGCCCTGGGGCATCCAAGAGGAAGCACAGAGGCCAGGATTGTTGGGGTGGGATGAGTGAGAGGAGAGTTTGCAGATGAAATCAGAGAGGTGGGGGTGGCAGGCTCACCCCTGTAGGGCAGTACGTGGATGGTAACCCTTACTCTAGGGCAGTGGAACTGTTGGAGGATTTTGAGCAGGAGAGTCATGTGCTCTGACTTAGATCATGAAAGCCTCAATCTGATAACTGTTTTGAGAGCAAAGTAGGGCAAGAGTGGAAGCAGGGAGATCAGTGAGGAGAACACTGTAATAGTTCATATAAGAAATAATGGTGACATAGCACGGGATGGGAGCAGCAGAGGTGGGAGAAGTGGTTGGATGCTGAACAGATTCCCTGTGGGGCGATGAGACAGGGTGGTGGACGTCTGCAAGGCCTCTGGCCCGATTAAATGGAAGGAAGGAGTCGCTACTAAGCTGACATGACTTCTAGAGGGTCAAATGTGAGGGATGTGTCAGGGCAAGTGGAGTTGAGAATACAGACTCAGAGATCAAAAGGAAATTTTGGACAGGCTATATAAATTTGAGACCTATCTATCTATCCAAAGCCACCAGACTGGATGACATATGAGTATGAGATGACTTGGGGAGTAAGTACCTATAGAAAAGAGGTCTCCACCCTGAGCACATGCTGAATTGTTGCCGTCATGTCAGACTCTTTGCCACCCCATGGGCTGTGCCTGCCAGGCTCTTCTGTCCATGGGATTCTCCAGGCAAGAATACTGGAGAGGGTTGCCATGACCTCCTCCAGGGGGTCTTCTCAACCCAAAGACCGAACCTGTGTCTCTTACACCTCCTGCCTTGGCAGGTGGGTTCTTTACCACTAGCCCCACCTGAGTAGATGAGTATAAATGTTAACTGACCTAATAACTACTTGAACAAAGGATTAATGTCCGTAATTCTAAATGCCAAGAGGTAAGATGGTAGACAATTATGGAGTCTTTTGTTCCTGGAGAAAAATAATAAAAACATCCACCAAGCCCAGAAGAGCCCCCCTTCTCATTACTCACTGATGACTCTTTCCTTCAGTCTCCTCCTTTCGGTTGTCTTCTGCTGGGAGCCAGCACGGGAGATCCCACCCATGATAAGGTCATGCGGAGAGACCTGATGGGCAAGGCGAGTCAGGTCTCAAGGGGTCCTCTGTCTGAGCATCTACCCCCAAACCAAAATCTGTCTGTTTACTGTCTGCTATACTATACTCTTCTGACATAACAGGGGGCTATCCCCGAAAGAGTTAATTCAGAGCTCCAGTTAACAGTCTCCTTCATATAAAAAGAATGTCTTGGCTTAAACCCCTTTGATGGCTTTCTAACTTATCTGACTGGTCTGCCCGGACTTTACAACTTGTGAATTGTTTACAGCCCCCAACAGTGAGAGGCACAAAGCTTAAAGCATCTTAAAGATACAAAGCCTTTTCTAAAGAGCTAAAAATCATATTGGTGACGGGTTTTCACTGCTGACTCAATGACTGCTGCCAGGGCTCCATATTCTTTATCTTTTAGGCATCTGGGAGGATGTTAATCAATGTAATCGGGATATAGAAAGAGGTATATAGTAGTTTTGATGTTAGCAACACTAGACTTTTGAGTTAATTACTTTTCTATTTGTTATAAATCACTGTACTCCTTTTCCTTGTTATAAATTTTTGTGTCCTTGCTATGTAAGAATGTAACTTTATTTAGTGCTTTCTGAGAGTGGCACCAGACTTTGGGAAGAACAACACTGTTAAGGCAAATAAGTCTTCTGGTTGACAAACCCTTATCAGAAAAGGGCTGTAAAATGTTAATTGGCCTTCTGGCCGGAAGATAATGTAAATCACCTAAGACTTGTGTATACAACTAGGTATGCAGAGAGAAGCCTGGTCTTGATAAGAGTCAGGGCTGCTGACGCTGCATAATTTTATATTATCCATTGATCTCTATGTACAAAAAAATGTATAAAAGGCCTTTCCGGACAATAGAGGATAGGCCAGTCACTGGGAAGACTGGTTTCCCCCATGTAGTCTATTCTCCTTCTCTCCTTGTCAGGCTGAATTCCCATCTGGGGCGTGGAGGCTCGCCATGTCTACTTACTTGGCCCGGCTTCTAAGATCCATGAGAGAGGAGGCCCAAGGCGGGGCACCCTCCGCTGTTCAAACGGGCGCTGGTGCCCTAACGTAGATGGTGCAAATCTCTTGTCCTGAGGTTTTATTAGTTCTCCACGTAAACCAAGTTATTCAGCCTCTTTTCTCCACTAATTTTCCTATTATACTATTTTCTTCCTAATCTCTCTTATATTTTTAATTAAATAATTCTTTCTAAGACACCACGCCATCTCCCCTTCGAATTACCCTGGATCCACCAGGGCTGGACCCTGGCAGTCTTCAATCACCATTGCTGTCTCTCTGAACCAGTTAGCAGAGACCACTTCCCACCAGCATCGAGTGCTGACGCTTGTGGCTGGGGCTGCTGGCTGCCCAGTGAGCAACCTTCTCCTCTCCCTCCCTCCCTCCCACCGAAAATCCTCTGATAGGAATCCAGGTGTCAGGGCATGGGAAGGCTGGAAAGGGAAGATCTGACCCCACTCTTGGCTCTGTCAGGGTGCCTTTCTTTCCTTGCATTGGTCCTGTATCAGAAAATGGCTGCAACCTCCTTTAGGAAGTGCTGAATCATGTAATCATGTGCTGATCTTGGTATTTAGCTAGTGGGGAGAAGATGGTATAGATAGGCAAATAAAACTCTCTATCCACTGCAGTCAAGATATAGAAACCTTTCTGGTGGCCCTCTTACCCGCAGTGCTGGGCTGAGGGGTCACAACAGTCCATGTGCAGGCTCCAGTGCTGGGCAAGTATATCCCCCCGTCTTCTGTGGCACCCACCCCCCCATCCCCCCCCTCATTC
>SJXQ01002660.1:218766-253104 GCA_006408695.1 Aepyceros melampus
CCCGCATTATTCATGCTCCCACGCGCATGCACTTACTCATCAGATGCTTGTTGAGTGTCTTCTGTGTGTAGACAAGGCATGAGTGATGAAGTCTTACTCCCCCATGAGCAGGACACTTGAAAGATGAGATGGACAAGTAGCAATAGGAACTGAGCATGAGGCCTGCTGCCTCGGAGGCAGACACTCGGTCCTTGGAGGCCCAGGGCGCTGAGAAGTCTCACAGCCCGGGTGCTGCCCCCTCTGGGTCTGATCAGGTGAGGGGAGTCACAGGTAGAAGGGGGCGCTATATGGAGGCCTTCCAGGGAGAGCACTGAGAACCCACAGGACGCTGGGGTGTGAAAGAACACAGACTTTGGGGACCGTAAATCATCTCAGACTAAATGGTGGGGTCCAAGCATGAGTGACTGGGGAAAAGGCAGAAAATGAGCCCAGAGGGTTCGGTGGTGGCCCATTGTGAAGAGCCTTGTAGCCTGAGGGGCCTCTAAAGTGCTGTAAATAGGGGGAGGATGAGAGAAATATCATCATTGACATTTCTCAAGTGCCTAGCATGGAGCGTGGCACGTGTATCATTTCCTTTCATCCTTCAACCAGCTTTGTGGGCTTTGTGTTTGAATGGTCACCGTCTCCAGGTCCTAAGAGGCCTCGTGAGCCTGTGGGTCATTGCAGAGTCAAGGCTTGCAGTTTTCACTGGTGTCCCGTTGTCACAGGGCTTAGCTTCTGCCCACATGTGGCTCAGATGGCAAAAAAGGTTTAGTCACCCAGAGAGGTCCCTGCCTCTGTTCCAAACAGCTGCTTCCTAGAGTATCCATTGTACCCAGAAATTTCAGAGTGGGGGGAGAATTATGTAAGAATAAAATCAGATGCTTTTTATAGTAGATGTGAACTTTGTCTAATTATAAGATAAATGTATGATGAAAGAAAAAAAATGTTTTTTGATGGACCTTGAGCTGGACCTCTCTTTTCCATGTCACCTCCTGCCCTTTCTGGAACATTTTGGTAGGAAGGTTTAAGAAGCTCAGGAAACCATTGTTCTGATCCCCCCAAAAGAAACAACATCTAGTGAGGTCTCTGCAGATGGGGACTGCCTCAGGGTAGTTGGGATCAGCCGAGGAGTTGGGACAGTTACCATGACTCCCCCAGTCCACCAGCTTTGTAAGTTCACCATCCTTTGGCATTGAATTCAATATAAATAAAGATAGAAATGTAAATTTGAAGGGTTGTTTTTATTAAGGCTATGATTCCTTTTTCCCCCATGTTATTTATTTTAAAAGTGTTTATTGGCGTATAGCTGATTTACAGTGTTGTGAGTTTCAAATATACAGCAAAGTGAATCATTTACGCAGCCACACTTATATGTATATGTCTCCACTCTTTTGGTTCTTTTCCCATCTAGGCCATTAAGGACTATTGAGTAGAGCTCCCTGTGCTGAATACGCTATGTTCTTATTATGAATCTATGTTAGATACAGTAGTGGGTATGCGTCAATCCCAGTCTCCCAGTTTACGCCTACTCTCACGACCCCCTGGTAACCATAAGTTTGTTTTCTACATCTGTGACTGTATCTGTTTTGCGGATAAGTTCATTTGTGCCATTTCTAAAACTCCACATTATAAGTGATATCATATTTGTCTTTGACTTACTTCACTCAGTATGACACTCTCGAGGTCCATCCATGTTGAACCTGATCTGGGGCACCATGGACAGAGCTGACTGAGCCAGGACTGACTTGTTATTGACTCTAGGAGAGCTGAGTGTGAATTCTGAAATGTGAGAAATAGAAAGATTCATAGAAGGTACTCCAGGCACTGACCTTTGGGGCTAAAAGGTAAAAGAGTGTTTATGGCCAGAGCCTGCACAGGGCAGAACAATGAGTAGCTTGACTTGGTCTTCTGCATTCTCCTTTCATGATCTTCCCCTCTTTGCTAGGTACCTCAAACCGATTTGGACCCCCCCCCCCCCCGCCAACTCCTGTCTCTCTCTTCACAGCCCTGCCCAAATCTGCTGTCTTTAGAAGCATCTGTGTCCTGCTCCCTGACTGTGAGTCATGTGAGGTCTTCCTCTTAGGCAACAACGTTCATCAAGAGAGCCCTGGTGCATGTGCATGGCTGGTGCGGCTCACCCATCTCAGGAGACAATGCCATTTTACCACCTATAGTGATATCTTGAATCTGCTCAAAATAAATGTTAATGAAGTATGTTATCATTTGTTTGTAAGTAGCGTGATATTTTAGGCTTTTTTGACAAGTTGGTATGGAAAGTAATTGAGGGTGACGGGAACCTCGTGGGGGCCCCCAGATCTCCTACGTCATCTGCACGGAACTGACAAGTGTTGGGCTGCCTTGTAGCCACCCCCCATAGTCCGGATTAACCTTCAGGTAAATTCCAACCCTTAGCAAGTTCCCGTGAGCTTTGCTGCTTCTTTTCAAGTCAGAACATTTTCCAAACATAAGCTCACTTGACTCGAGTCCTACTCAGAAAATCTTTATACAATTTGCACAACTTTCTTGGAAGGGAAAGAGGTACATTCTCTCAAAAACTTGAGGCAAGAAAGGAAAAATTAGGCCCTGTCAAACGATACTTTGTTTTCCATTCAGCTTGCTTCATTTAATTGATAATCTGATCTCCCGGTTCTTCTGTTACCAAAAGCCAAGTAGAAAAGAGCTTGTCTCTTCAACTCTGACAGATAGAAGGGCCCTGGGCATCTGAAGGATTCGACTCGGAGAGCTGCTGCGCCCTGCACTCTGAATGACCCATCACCTAATCCAGAAAGTGTTGGGGCGTCCTGTGTGCTGACGGCTGAAGGGAGTTCTGTCCTAGAAGGCAGTTAGAAGAGCTGTGCCCTTGAGCTTTGAACACATAAGCGATAAGATGGCCAGGCTTGTGGCTGAGTATAAGATAAGGATGCTCTGCTCTAGGAGTTCTGCAAGGGCAGGGCCAGGCAGACTCCAGTGGCTGGAAAGAACTCGCGTGCTTGTGTAGCAAATGCGCCCTGTCTTGTCTGACCCACATGTCCCCAGGCACGGCTCCTGCCATGCTCATGGCCTCTCCGTGGGCCACTTGGCTTCTGAACGTGAGGCTGCTGGGCTGATAGTGGCGCATCATAGGAGGAGCCCACACAGGGTTGCCTGGTTACCTGTGAGAGTGGAATGGAATTTATCCTCAGCCAGCTGGCCCCTCTCAGGTCTGTGGCCTCATGGTGGAAGGAGCATCTGCCACTATTTTCAATGTTCTTATGGCCACTCCTGGCCTGAGCTCCCTCTGATGAGCTCCTAAATGATTCTGAGATGTCAAGGCAGTGCCTGCTTCTCTGGGACCCCAGGCCTCGGGCTCCAGGAGAGTGTTCATCTGCTACAACCTGACACAAGTCAGCTCTGCAGAGGACATCAGAAGTGGCTGAGATCAAAGCTATGCTCTCCTCCTCCTGGGCATGGGTGGTGAGGCACCTCCTGACCCAGGAGCAAGATCAGGCAGGACTGACTTTTCCTATATTAGTTCTCTCACTTGCTCAGTGTTTGCTCAGATGATGATTTGTGGGTTTAATACATGTACCTGGAGCTCTGTTACTTTACCTGAGAATTCCACCCAAGCCTCCCTAGGACAGTTGTGTATTTGAACAGCAACATATTTATTTTGAAAGGGGTAATTTTAAAGTGAATTTACACCATCCATTGTTTTTCAAAGGACTTACGGCATTTTTTAACAAGCCTACCTCTTTCATAAAATTTCCCCTGGTAACTGGAAATAAGACCTTGAGTTCCTCTCCTTACTGTAACGTGCTTCTTTGTTGAGCTCACTCTTTTAAGGCTCTGTAAATAAATTGTGTATGGAGAAAGAAGGTCTTGTGATAGAGTAAAGAGAAGTGGGCCCACCATTGTGAAGGGCTGTATAGTGATGGTTCAGTAAGCAGGCTCTGGGGCCATACCGCCTAGGGCCAGGCGCTGACTCTGCCCCCCCTGCCTGGTACTGTGATAACGTGGTCATGTGCAGATTGCTTTGGGTAGTACCGACATGGGAAGGTCTCTTAATGTCTCTGGGGTAAGTGGCAGAAAAGAGTTTTATCCCAAGAGTTAGAGCCTTTTGTAAAATGCAAAGAGCCGTGTACACATATTACTGTAACTACAAATATTTCATAGGAAGGTAGGGAAAGTGGTGGAAGAGCTAGAAATACTTCAGCATCATTTCTGCTCCAAAAAAGTGTGCAGTGTGGTTGGAAAGGTAAAACACAAGAACAGAACAGGGCAGAGACAACTCTCAGCTCTTCTCTCTCTAGTCTGGGATCAGCTGGCCCTTCTCTATCATAGATTCAACTGTCTTATAAACAACAAAACCCACATACACATATAATATATACATTTCTCCTATGTTTTTAATTCTCCTTTATTAAAGATGAGGATTCTGTTGTTTACAACACAGTTGATTCTGTGACAGAGAAGTTAAACAATAAAGATGAAAAAAAGACAGGACAAGTAGGATTAATGTCCAGGTGCCTGCCTGGATAGTGTCCAGAGGAGAGGATTAGAATGGTCGCTGAGTATATTGCAGATCACGGTTGAAAATGGAAAAGCCACTTGGTTTGATTACGATGGAGCATGAGTAGGCAACATGAGCATTCCAAACTGTTTGAAGCATCTTTGGAAAAGGATTAAACACAAGAGTTTGCTGGGCTCATGCCTGGATAAGAGGCTTTCTGCAGGTCCAGGCAGCTCTGGAGGCCAGGCCAGGAATCTAGACTGTTTGAATTCATTTTTATTTTCTGCCACGTCACACTTCCTGCCTTCTCAGAAAGCCATCCTGCCCCTACTCACCCTGTGACTCTCCTTCAAAGTCATAAGACACCAAAAGAAATGCAGTGGGACAAGTTAGAGAAGCATAGGAAATATTGGCGTGTTTCACCACTGATTACTAGATACACTCAAAATTGGAGGCTGTCAGAGGTAGGGAATGAGATAGTATTATCACTCAGCTGCTTCTCATCTCAAAGCCGTTTGCTGTCCTTAAAAAGATGCCTTGCAAAGAAGTTGCCATGGTACCCAAGGTCACCTGGTGAATGACTTAGGCCATTTCACTCCTTTTTTTGCACATTTCAATCAAGAGCTCTTTCTGAGTTAGATGAGCTATGCTTTGATAACCAGGAGTTTAGCTCTGACCATGTCCCTTTGAGAACTGGTACTACCTGCCTTTTGGAAAGAAAAGAATTTGGATTATTTTCCTGCCTAATCTAGGGCAGTGATGTTTCTCAGCTGTCGCTTTGAGATGTTGTCATCACTGTAATAGCAAACACTTGCACAGCTCTTACTGTGGCCCAGAGACTATCCTCAGCACTTCGCAGATGTAACTATTTTAATCTATCTTACCTTTGTGTCACAATTGCTCTGGAAAATAAGATGACGGACCCTTATTTTAGAGTAAGACTTTTGGCTGTAGTGAGAAATGCCTGCAGGAATAAATAGGGAGGGCCCACTATTGCTCGAAGTAGTTAATGTTAAATTTGAGGTATTTCCACCTGAAGTTTCCCTTTGAATTTGAAGTATGTGGGAAAGACAGGTGAATTTTTTCTTTGAGACTCTCTTAACCAAAGTTCAGACCACTAGCAGGATAAATAAGGAAATACAAAATGAAAGGAAACCTAAAGAAGAAGCCACTTATTATGATTGATTTGATCTTTTCTTAAATATATTTTTGATTGGAGGATAATTACTTTACAATATTATGTTGGCTTATGCCAGACATGATTTGATCTCTTGATTTATAAATGTACCTTGTGTTCTAAATGCCATTCCCCTCTGGGAATGCTGGGGAATTTTAAAATACAGAGTGATTGGAGAGAAGTGAATACTTCTCCTAACCCTTTTTTGCCCAAATCAAAGCCTAGCTTCTCAGTCTCTCTAAAATCCAACCTCAGCCACATTATTGTCTACTTTGAGCTCTCCTTTCAATTTGGTAGCCTTTTGTTCTTACCTGGCAGTACTTGTTTTGGCTTGTGAGTTCCTGGGGGGCTGGGACCACATCTGAATTGCTTTAGGTGATGCCTTGAACAGGAAAACTCCCAGTGAAGGCCCTTTGGCAGATTGGGATACAGATGGCCAAGGACCAGAGAAGAGCCAAAGCCCAGCCTAGCAGATTACCTGCAAACTCTGTTTTGCAGTTGATGATTTGATGATCCTCCAAATAAGCAATTGATTTGAGCCACAAAGCAAAGTGAAACAGCTGTGGATAGACCACTCTAAAGGATAACAAAGGAGGCTTAGAGGTTCTAAACTTATATTCTCCAGGTTAAGGGCAAAGCCATCAAGATGCAGGGCTGCGCTTCCTGCCGAAAGGGCTGTCTACCCAAGGCTGAATTGCTGTTAATATTTACTCATTGGGTTGTGTGGGGTCTTAATTGCGGCCCTCAGGATCTTTCACTGGGGTGCAGTGGTAGCACATGGGCTTGTTGCTTCATGACACATGGGGATCTTAGTTCCCTGACCAGGGATCAAACCTGTGTCCCCTGCATTGCAAGGCAGGTTCATATCCACTAGGCTACCAGGGAAGTCCCCAAGGCCGAGTTTTTCCATTGTAAATACATTTGCAGCTGGCTCTGCCTGCTGACCTGATCAATATTGAATGTGGCAGCTAGATCCCTAGCTGCGTGTATGTGGGTGTGTGTACATGCACGCGGCGCACGCCTACACACATACTTCACATCGGTGGCCTGCACTATTTCTTTTCCTGTTTCAACTGCATGACATGGAATGACCAGAGAGAAATTTATCTATGATTTCCATGTGATCAAGGCAAAAAATTCACTCCAGGTTCATGTTTGGTAATTACTATATTGAGATCTATTATTTCCCTAGTAGCCTCCATTGTTCATTATTTCATTCATCCAGTAACCTGTTCTGTATGTGACCTACTCCTATTCCACCACCATTCACTGATAATTCTTTATGTGCCAGACACTGGGAAGAGCAGACACAGTCTCTTTAAAATCGGCTCAGGCTATGAAATTATCAATAAAAATGGCACAAACTCAGTCTTGGAACACAGAGCTTATCAGAACTAGGACAAAGGTACGAACAGTCTTCAGACCCTTAGACCTCAGTTCATTGTGGTTTGGAGAAGTTGTCTGCCAACTTTAGTTCCTGAAGAGCTGATTTTAAAATGTAGGCTCTTGTGCCAACCCCTAGAGATTAGGATTCAGTAGATATGGGGTGTTCCCCAAGAGTGTGCATTTTAAACACATTTAAATCACGTACCAGCTGATTGTGATGCACACGGTCTCTGACCATAGAGAATATAAGTTTAGAACCTCCAAGCCTCCTTTGTTATCCTTTAGAGTGGTCTATCCAGAGTTGTTTCACTTTGCTTTGTGGTTCAAATCAATTGCTTATTTGGAGGATCGTCAAATCCCTAGAGACAGGAGACAGGCTTCTGAGGGGCTTTGTTTTTAAGTGTTTTGCTGCTTCCTATCCCATAACCATCTTCTGGACTATTTTGAATACTGGAGGGAGGATAAAAATGTACCTGGCTCTTGCAGGCCAGCAGAAGCTAGACTCCAGAGAAGGCTTGTCAAGGCATTTTCAAAGAATCAGACTCTCTCATGCTTTGATTGAAATGAGTTTGTTTTGTTTGAAGTCAGGATAATTTCTGATATCTGGTGGCAGAGCATATAGATTTTTTTTTTTTTTTAGATTATCAATATCTCAGCTTGTTCTCGTACCTATAGTTGCACACACCCCTTGCACCATTTCATCCTGGACAACAACAAGTTAACTGGAGGCTTTGTTTCTGTGCCTTATGGGCTTCTTGTGTAAGGGAAGCCTCTGTGTGCACGTTGAAACGGTCACAAACTTACCATGTAGAAGACTCTGGGAACCTGCCTTGATTTTGCTGATCAAAACTAGGGCTTCTGTATTGAAAGATACATGTCTTTTCCTCTTTGAAATGCCCATCTCTGTCTGTCCTGGTGGCCAGAATAGTTTCTTCTGCAGTGCAGGCATCTCACAGCAGAGCATGAACAGACTTTGTGCCCTTCCTAACCCCAGACAGCATCAACACATAAATTATCATTTCTCATCATTAACCGTGGTTGACCCTGTAACACATGCTGACTAGTGGCTGGACCAGACAGAGCGTGATGACAGAGTCATGGCCTCCGCCTCCCTGAGCTGAGGTTTTCTCACTGTGTCTATGGTGAAAAGCCTGGGGAGGGTTTCCATATCCGCCTCTCTCTCTACTGAGGGTTGGGTAGGGCTGTCTGTGTTGGAACCTGCACACTTGAATGAATAGAGGAGAGTAGCCTGACCCTCCACCCCTCCCAGGCGCTGTCTGGGGTCCCTAAACAGCATCTCACAGCAGAGCATGAACAGACTTTGTGCCCTTCCTAACCCCAGACAGCATCAACACATAAATTATCATTTCTCATCATTAACCGTGGTTGACCCTGTAACACATGCTGACTAGTGGCTGGACCAGACAGAGCGTGATGACAGAGTCATGGCCTCCGCCTCCCTGAGCTGAGGTTTTCTCACTGTGTCTATGGTGAAAAGCCTGGGGAGGGTTTCCATATCCGCCTCTCTCTCTACTGAGGGTTGGGTAGGGCTGTCTGTGTTGGAACCTGCACACTTGAATGAATAGAGGAGAGTAGCCTGACCGTCCACCCCTCCCAGGCGCTGTCTGGGGTCCCTAAACATTGGGCATTTGTATCACTTGACTCAGCTTGTTTGAAGGCTCAGTGCAGTGTATGAGTAGGAACATGTTTTGTTAAATCCATATCTTAATCACCTCATCCTGCCTCTGAAGGTGCTGTCTTTCAAATGAGAGGAATGCTGGAGTGCCTGGCTTGGATAAAGGGAGGTAGGCTCTGGCCACAGCAAAGTGTGCCTCGCTGCGGCCTGAGAAGACCCGACCCCGACCTCGGTCCTGTCAGCACTGGGTCTAAGGAGTTGAGCTGGCCTGCCTCTGATGATTCACCACATGCTAGCCTGAGCCCCGTGATACTCCAGGTCCAGACGCCAGCTTGGCAGGGTTCCCTCCGTCCTCAGCATGAATTATTACAGGCGTCTCAGAAGGGCCTTTCTTGAGCTGTTACTTGTGATTAGATTCATGAATAATCAGTTTGCCTCCAAGTCTCCTCATTCTCTGTCTGCTTATGGCGCAATGGCACACGTGCCGATCGCCAAATGAGCCATCCTTTCAGAAGTGAGTGCTTCTGCCTGTCTTGCCAGGAGCTGATACCGCTGTCCTCCTGTTAAGTCACCCCTATATTAGCCTGTGCTAGGGAGACTGGAAATGGCAACCCACTCCAGTGTTCTTGCCTGGAGAATCCCAGAGACGGGGGAGCCTGGTGGGCTGCCATCTATGGGGTCGCACAGAGTTGGACACGACTGAAGTGACTTAGCAGTAGCAGGGAGACTGTGCTTATGCCTTTGAATTGTCTTAGTTCCTGTGAGTCTTTGGTCTGTTTATTTATCTTATTTAAAACTGTTTTTTTGATGTGGGCTGTTTTTAAAGTCTATTGAATTTGTTAGAATATTGTTTCTGTTTTGTTTGATTTTTTTTTTTTTTTTTTTTGGCCCCACTGCATGTGGGATCTCAGCTCCCCAACTAACGCTCGAGCTCATACCCCTCGCATTGGAAGGCCAAGTCCTAACCACTGGCCCACCACGAGTTGACCCTATCACACATGCTGACTAGTGGCTGGACCAGTCTGAGCGTGATGACAAAGCCATGGCCTCAGCCTCCCCGAGCTCATTCTGGTTTCTCACTGTGTTGATGGTGAAAAGCACGGGGAGGGTTCCATATCCACCTCTCTACTGAGGGTTGGGTAGGGCTGTCTGTGTTGGAACCTGCACACTTGAATGAATAGGGGAGAGTAAACAGAGGAGAGGAAAGTCCCTTATGCAGATTTTGAATGTTTTGCTTTGTTCCTTCATTCCTTTGTCAAAAAGAAGGCACATGACGTGTCTCCTGGCTACCAAACACTTGCCATGTGAGAATGATTAAGACGCGGTGCCTGTCCTCTGGGACTTCCCAGGTGGTCCCGGTGAACCCTCCTGCCAGTGTAGGAGACGAAAGAAATGCAGGTTCGATCCCTGGGTCAGGAAGATCCCCTGGAGGAGGGCACGGCAACCCACCCCAGTATTCTCGCCTGGAGAATCCCATGGACAGAGGAGCCTGGCGGGCTGCAGTCCACAGGGTCTTAGAGAGTCGGACACGACTGAAGAGACTTAGCACGCATGCACACACCCCTGTCCTCTAGAAACATACAGCCTAGAGAGGCAATCAGATAACTGTAATATAATGTCACATGTACTGTGGTTGCCCAGAGCAGGGACATCTTCACAGAGAAGGTGCCATTTGCACTGGACCTCGTAGGGTTCATGGGCACCCTCTGGACCGAGAGGAGTAATGAGCGTTCCTAACAAAGAACACAGGCTTGGCAAGAACAGAAACGTATGAATGAATGCACATGGTCTGGTTGGGGAACAGTGAGTAGTGGTGTGGGATTCGACCCAGGGGACTAGGAGGGAGAAGGGGCTGAAAGACACTTTGTGAGGGGCCTTTAGGATGACTTAAAACATTTGAATGAAGCAAATGCTATCCTGACTGCCCTGCAAAAGTGAGTTTCTTCAGTTGGTCATTCAGCTCCTGATCATATTTGACGTCTCTTTGCAGATTTCCCTCATTTAGGTTTCCTTTTGTTCAGGAGCCCTTCTCTGTCACCCTTCACCCCTTCTTCCCCAGCTGAGTTAAGTGATGTGCTGGTGGGTCCACCATGTAGCCACTCCACTGGGCTTTACTTGCCTTTTATGTATCCACTTCCCCACTGGACTGCAAGCTTGCTCATGTTAGAGGCTGGACCTTACTGGTGTTTTTCGCCCAGTATCTTGGGTCATATCTGGCATAGGAAGGCTACTCAGTAAGTGTATCTTGGATAAATGTATGGAAACTAAAGGAGTGCCTTATACTCCCCTGTAAGATGGAACCTAACATGTATTATTGAAGGGCTTAAAAATACTCAGGCAGCAAAATATATCTGTGTTGTACAGCTATGGGCTATGGCTAGTGAGAACAGAAGTTGCATGAGATGAACTGTTAGGGAGGCTTTAGTGCCTGGAAAATCCCATGGACGGAGGAGCCTGGAAGGCTGCAGTCCATGGGGTCGCTGAGAGTCGGACACGACTGAGCGACTTCACTTTCACTTTTCACTTTCACGCAATGGAGAAGGAAATGGCAACCCACTCCAGTGTTCTTGCCTGGAGAATCCCAGGGACGGGGGAGCCTGGTGATACAACTGAAGTCACTTAGCAGCAGCAGGCAATTATAAGCTATAATCTTATAGGGTAAAGAGGAAAGGGTTAATTGGAGGGCAGTGACAGGCTGAAGGCTCTGATTATACAGGTCTTTATTATATACTCCAAACTAGCTGTCTCAGCTGAAGTAGCCATGGTGGCTCTCGTCCTCAGAAAAGCAAACGTTTTTAATATGAAAAGTATTTTCTATCATTTCTTTATGACAGGAAAAGTCACAAAGATGGGATGTTCTGTTCCGCATGGCACTCGGCGGAAGATGTTTAAATCCTGATGATTTTGCCCTAGAAAATGAGTGCTGTTAACTGAGGCATTCATTGGAATTGGCAGACAGGACCCATCTGTCTGAGCAGATGAGATATGAGCATGACGTTGGTCATGGGTACCTTCGTGAGTCGATACACTCACTGTGAGCCCCAGAAGGCAGCTTGAGACCCTAAAGTCAAACTCCAGCTCAGCCTTCCAGAAGTATGTGGCCGGAACTGGACAGTAAAATAAAAACATTCTGAATATCTGAAAAGCCCTGTTCCAAAGCCCATGCACTCTGCTGTATAGGAAAGACTCTTAGCCCTCAACCTGTTTTGTTTTGTTTTTAATCCTATTTATAAGGAAAGTAAACATGATGTCAAATGAGATTTCCTTTTTCTGAATCTCAGGTCTCCCAACATGTCCAATGTGAAAGCCATTTGATGACTTGGAAAAAAAAAAATTCTGGATTTTTACTTCACGGTTGGCAGTATTGCAGAGAAAAGTAAGCAAAGGCCTGGAATCAGATTCAAATCCTAATCCTACTATTTGTAGAGTTGACCAAAAAGTTCATTTGGGTTTTTCCATAAGAGTGGGCGGAAAACCTGAACAAACTTTTTGGCCAATCCAGTACTAGACCCGTGGCTGCTCATTGTAGTCATCTGGGGGAGATCCAGGAGGGTGGAAGAGTAGGTGGACTTGGAGTACATCTCTCTCCATGGATACATCAGGAATACACCTCCAGACACAGAAGATCTTGCAGAACACAGCTGAGAGCGAGCAGGAGTTCCTGACCATCAGAAAAGTATATATAGAACCACACAAAACTTGGTAGGACAAAGGGAGAATGGCAAAAAAACGGAGAGTGAGTGGGACTGGAATCATCTGGGGAGCTTTAAGTATACTCTGCCCCAGAGATTCTAGTTTAATTGGCTGACCATGCAGCCTGGGCACTGAGATTTGGGGTTTTAAGGGTAAGCCTTGGTTGAGAACTACCATATTCTAAGAATCACCTTGAAAAAGTTACCCAGCCTCTCTGGGTCTTATTTTTTTCTTGCCTGTACACTGGGCTTCCCTGGTAGCTCAGATGGAAAAGAATCAGCTTGCAGTGCAAGAGATCTGGGTTCAATCCCTGGGTTGGGAAGATCCCCTGGAGGAGAGCATGGCAACCCGCTCCAGTATTCTTGCCTGGAGAATCAATCCCCAGGGTCAGGGGAGCCTGGCAGGCTACAGTCCACGGGGTCGCAAAGAGTTGGACATGACTGAGTGACTAAACACAGCACAAACTGGAGATTATAGTATGAACTCATAGAATCGTGAGGCCGAAATCAGATAAGGTCTGTTCAATGAGTGATGACTACTGACAGCTGTTACCACATTGCTAAAGACAGGCTCACGGATAGCCCATGGAAGCTGGTGACCTTGCGTCTCTCTTGTGAATGACCCAGGCCACACTGTTTCCCAGCCATGGCAGGGACCACATGAGCGGCTGTGGATGGCTTGGTGAAGCCGCTAGGAGTGCTCAGCTCACTGCAAGGACAGATCACAGGCCTTCCTGCCACATGGGGATGTCCGATGATGCCCAGCCAAAGGTCCTTTGACTCACAGGTGTCCCTCGGTTAACCTTCTGAGGGCTGGATCTTTCCTCTCAGATAGTTAGCTTGTCTTTTTTGTTCTTGAATGATTGATTTCTTATTTGTCTTTTCTTTTTAATCTTTGAGAAATCAGGACCTGAAGCCAGAAGAGCCAGGGGAGCCAGAACACCTTGCTGTTATTTTTCTCTTTATTGCTCAGCCTACTGGCTGACAGTCCCCAGACTGTCATTAAAACGCCTGTCTTTGTTTTTGTGAGGTCATCAAGTTACCAATCAGCTTTGCTTTAAAGGAGAGGTGTGTTAAGAAAGAGTGTTTTCTGTGTTTCCCTGTAGAGAGCTTCTTGGGGGACAGGATGGACCCTTCCTTCCTTCCTCTTCTCCAGTTTAGAGGAGTAGCTGAACCTATGAGGGAGAACTTCTCTCCCCAGGGGCCACAGTCACTCCTAGGGCAGAGATGTTAGCACTGAGCGCCATGATTGACCCTGACTGCCGTGACCCTCCTAACCAAACATTTTCCTGGTGGCTCATAGATGTGATATTTTTTACTCTATGTAACAGTTTTTTTAATGTTGGTGGTGATGGTGATTTTTCTTTCTTTTTTTTTTACAGAGAAGTGCAAGGTTTTATATTTATTTTTAAAATTCTATTGGTGTACAGTTGACTTACACTGTTGTGTTTCAGGTATACCAAGTGAATCAGTTATACATGTATTGAGCTCGCCAACCCAATACATTATCTACTCTTTTTTAGATTCTTTTCTCATATAGGTCATTACAGAATATCGAATGGAGTTCTCTGCTCTATAGTAGGTATTTATTATATGTAACATAGTTTTTAGATTTTAAGTTTAAAAATGTAAGGTTATTATTTTTTTCCCCCCTCTAGGAAAGAAAAGGGATTAGAGAATTTTCAGAGACCATCTGATGTGGATGGGTCCAGATGGGTTTCCTGTCTGGGTTTTCTGTCTGATCTGCCCACCTTACTTAAGTACTTTGGTTGAATGTCTTTACTGATTAATTTTACCCTTACAGTTGAGTGCCCTTCAGAAGTCTGTTTACAGTTCCATAAATCGGTGTTGATTCTATCAGGATAAGTTGTCTCCTTGGAGGCCTGTCAGGAACAGGAAACACATTAACCCCAGTAAGACTGGTGCGGGATTTTTCCAGGAATGCCTTGGTTCCCCTACATATGGGGTTAAAACAAGTGATCCAATTTCTGAGAAACTGTCCTCCTTTCATCATGTAAACTGAATCTCTCTTCTACCATCCCCCAGGCTTCAGATTCCTATATTTTACTAGACTCATTTCTGAGGTATTTCAGATAATCATAAAGAAAGATAGTCATACATTCCACCAACTTTTATTGAGTTCATATGTGGTGTCAAGCAAGGGATGGAAGATGAATCAGATCCCAAGGAACTCAGGTAGCTAAGAGGAGTATTACCCCTCTCTCATAATTCTGAAGAATAAAGGCAGTGAATATGGGGCAGGGGTGATGAACATATATGAACATGTTGAGCATAGAGGCAGAGGTGATAGAGTGCAGAATTTCACCTCTGCTGCCAACATCACCTCCATGGGGTCGCAGAGTCGGACATGACTGAGCGACTGAACAACAGTCAGCATCACCAGGCACTCCTCTGCTACTCACTCCCCTAGGACACAGGAAAACTGATCCCTTCTCAAGGAGCTCTGGCTTTCTTCATTCTCTAGCTATTCAGTGGCTCCTTGCTATGTGCCAGGCATTGCTCTCAGCCCAAGGATACAGCAGTTAACAAGACAGCTGCAGTCTGTCTGCAATGGCCAGAATAATGGGGGAGGAGGAATACTCCTGCAAAAAGCAAGAGTAAAATACAAATATGGTGATTATTTGCAAGCACACATAGCAACAAGCACTAAAGCCAAAACAGCCCTCGGAGCCTCAGGAGCCCTTCTGGGCACGACCTGTTAGTACTTTCTATCTGTGCAGCTTCATCTTTTCCAAGCGTCTTTCCATCTTCACCTTTGAGCTTCACTCCAGCCCAAGAAACAGCACAGCCTAGGTCATTATCCCTATTCACACAGGAAGTAGGGGCTTCAAGGACTGCCTGGATCTAATATCTGATAAAGTTTTCATGAGTAGTCTTAAAAAAAAAAGTCCAATCTCTTGGCCTTAGAGCAGATTTTCTATTTTCTGTCTTTGTAACGTTTGTGGTCTCCTGTGAGGCTGCAGCTCGGGGGCATTGGTTTCCTTACAGAGTCTGGGGCTGGAATCCACTGGAACTTGCCCAGTGCCTGGTTATGGGTGGATGGGCATGGGGGGAAGGGTGAGGGCAAATAGGGGGTCAGCGATCTTCAGCAGACCATGAGTCAGCTCAGAAACCTAAGGACATAAAGCTGGGCCAGATTTGCGGTCTCTCCTGGAGCCACAGGGAATTGGCTTCTGACAGCTTCTATCTGCAGCTTCTGACATGTCTCAGAAAGCAATCAGTTTGCTGAGACAGAGTCTACACTGTGCCTCGTTGCCCAGAGGCAATTGTGTTCATCCATGGAGGGAGTCTAAATTGTATTCCAGCCATCCATTTCTACACGCATAAGTCTCAGAGTTGTATCGGGGATCTCATTATTCTAAAAACAAACAAAAATACCTCAAGAGAAAAGGCATTTTATAAGAGCTAAACATTTTATTAACCTGAATCACCAAGTGCTCATAAAGCTGTGGCAGCCTTTGTGAGCCTGAGCTCTTGTATTGAAGAATTTTCATTAGAATTAAAAACCACTCTGATAATCAGGCCAGTGTGGCTAAGAGCCAAGCAGCAGGACCTGGGTCATGCTGGTTAAATTTAGGTACTTTTAGTTACCAGAGCATCAAGTATGTATTGTGTGTGCAAATCCAGTGCCAGGTGGAAAAGCCACAGGCATCAGTGGAGAGAGCTATGAGCTGGCCAGGAGGCATGGCTTGGGTTCTCTGCTAAGGTCAAGGCTCCGGGCTGGCACTTGACTCCTGCTCTCTGGGTCACTGAGCCCTAGCCATAAAAAAAGGAGGTTGAACTTGGGTCCCTTCACATCCTCCTGGTTCTAAGGCATCGGGGACGGTAGTATGGCTTGCAGAAATGATAAGGAAGGAGCTGCAGAAGAGCAGTGACACCGATGTCAGGGCTCATCCTTGTTTGATGACACCCAGTTTGTGTTGACTCAGTTCTTCTCCCACTGTCCCCGAGGAGGCCCAACTTCTGAACAGTGAGTAGCAGACAGAACATCTCAGCTGCTATAATTGCTCCTCTCCTTGGGCACGCCACCTTTTCCCAGCCAAGGTCCCTCCAGGCAGGGACTCAGCCCAGGAGAACAGGTGAGACAATGTTACGATGCCACTGCGTGATTCATTAACATGCCATTTTTGGCCAGAGTTGGTGAGAAAAAATAATAGATCTGTATTGTTCCCAGCTCTTTTGAGCAAGCAGGTTCAAGTTAACCCATTTAGATATAATTAAAATTCTATCCCTTCCGACTTTTCCCTTTATCTTTGGCATGGATTGTTCTGTGTTCTTCCCCCGACTTGCCCCCCAGCTGACCTGACCTTGAGCGGCTGCAGCTTCTTCACTATTTAACTGCAGCTGCTTATTCTCACTTTGATATGATTGCCCATAAGATGGGGGTTTCATGGCCTAGATAAGCCGGGGCAGTGGCAGCCTTTGTGAAATTCTGTTTGGTTAAACCAGCTGTCCTCTTGGTTCACCTCATATTTCGGCCAAAAGAATGCAAAGAATTCCTTAATTCTCTCCTCACTTCCCATTCCTTCCCACACATCTTAATTTTCCTGTTTCTCTCCAGTAGTTCTAGCTCACCATACTAATTTCACTGCTTCTACAAATCCTGACACTCTTTCTACCTTCGGTAAAGCAATTTTCTCCTGTTAATTATGTCCACTTGTTAGCTGGAAAATTGCCTTCTCATGAGTTCTGTTTGACCATAGAGTGGCCCTGCTGCTATGAGGATTTCAGGGTAGGGCATTGATGTGGCCCTTGCTTTCAGAGAGTCAAAAATCTGCTCATTGTTTCCCCATTCAAGAGGAGTGGAGCAGGGACTTCCCTGTGGTCCAGTGGTTAAAACTCCAGGCTTCCACTGCAGGGTGTGAGGGTTCAATCCTGGTTGGGGAAATAAGATGCTGCAGGGTTCAGGACACAGTCCCCAAAAATGCAGTGGAAGAAAGAGGACCCAGAGGCACACACACACACACACACAGAATCCTAGGAGAGGGAGGGAGGGATGGGAGCCCAGTGTGCTGGGACTCGGGTTGGCCATTTAAACTTCTTTGTCTCATTTGATCCCTTGTATCCTCTTGGGGGGGGGTGGTGGTATGGATTGCCTTTCAAATTTATAAATGAAGCAACATGCTCCAAGAGTTAAAAAGAGTGTCAGTTAAAAGAATTAAGCATTTAATTCCACAGATTCAGTTATGTAAGAAAAATGAACTTATTTTCTTATAAAACAATTTTGGTTTTATTTCAAGTCTCCACAACTATAAGTGGCAGAACTTTCATCTCAGGAAATTTGGGGCCACTCCCCACATTTTTCAGGGATTGACCCAAATTTAGGCCAGTGCTATGCAGTAGAACTTTCTGTGATGGCAGAAGTATATTTATATTACTTCGAGCACTAGCTCCTAGCCATAGGTGTCTAATGGACATTTGAAAAGTGGCTAATGAACTGAGCCAATGACTTTTTCAGTTCAGTTCAGTCGGTCTGTCGTATCCGACTCTTTGAAACCCCATGAATCGCAGCACGCCAGGCCTCCCTGTCCATCACCATCTCCCGGAGTTCACTCAGACTCACGTCCATCGAGATATCTGAGCTTATTGATATTTCTCCCGGCAATCTTGATTCCAGCTGGTGTTTCTTCCAGTCCAGCATTTCTCATGATGTGCTCTGCATATAAGGTAAATGAATTTAAAGAGCCACGTGTGGCTGCTGCTGCTGTCACTAAGTTGTGTCCGACTCTGTGTCTCCATGGACCGTAGCACGCCAGACTCCCCTGTCCTTTACTATCTCCTGGAATTGGCTCAAATTCATGTCCGTTGAGTCAGCGATACTATCTAACCATCAGTGGCTAATGGCTGTCATATTGGACAGTGCAGCTGTGGGCAAAATCTTATGGCACAAAGGCGTTTTTTTGGTGGGTCTTGACTGAGGGCTTATCCTGTGAACCACCACTTACCACACTGGGAACTTGATAATGGTCCTGTTTCCACTGGAACTGCCAAGGCCTCGGGCGCTGGAGGCTCCTGGGCTCCTCCCAGTCCCAACCCTGGGCCACTGTGGGCTGGCGCCCTCTCCACCGCCTCTTCACACCTCATCGGCTCGAGGATGACACTGTCTAACGTGGGCTCCCTAGACATGTGCACCAACTGTGCACTCGAAATGCAGATAGTGAGCATTGAGGTCTCTTGTAAATATTAAAAATACAATAGATTTTGTCCAAAGGGAAATCATACAATTTCTAGAAACAAATGACAATGAAAACATGGCAACTCAAAACCTATGGGATGCAGCAAAAGCAGTTCTAAGCTGGAAGTTTCTAGCAACACAATCCTACCTCAAGGAATCAAGAAAAACATCGAATAGACAACCTAATTTCACACCTAAAATAACTAGAAAAAGAAAATAAAACAAACAAACAAAAAAAAAACCCAAAATTAGTAGAAGGAAAGAAATCATAAAAATCCGAGCAGAAAGAAATGAAAAAGAAATGAAAGAAATAGTAGTAAAGATTAATAAAAATAAAAACTGATACTTTAAGAAGACAAAATTGGCAAACCTTTTAGCCAGACTCATCAAGAAAGAAAGAGAAATGAATCAAATCAACAAATTAGAAATGAAAAGGAGAGGTTACAACAGATAAGGCAGAAATGCAAAGGGTTATAAGAGACTATTATGAACAACTATATGTCAATAAATTGTATAACCTGGAAGAAATGGACAGATTCTTAGTAAAGTTCAGTCATCCAAGACTGAACCAGGAAGAAATAGAAATTATGAACAACACAGTTACAGGCACTGAAATTGAAGCTGTGATTTTAAAAAAAGAAAAAGAAAAAAAGAAACTCCCCCCAAACAAAAGCCTAGGAACAGATGGCTTCACAGGAGAATTCTATCAAGCATTTAGAGGTGAGCTAATGCCTATCCTCGGAGAAGGCAATGGCACCCCACTCTAGTACTCTTGCCTGGAAAAATCCCATGGATGGAGGAGCTTGGTAGGCTGCAGTCCATGGGTCACTAAGAGTTGGACATGACTGAGTGACTTTGCTTTCACTTTTCACTTTCATGCATTGGAGAAGGAAATGGCAACCCACTCCAGTGTTCTTGCCTGGAGAATCCCAGGGACGGGGGAGCCTAAGTAGGCTGCTGTCTATGGGGTCGCACAGAGTCGGACACAACTGAAGTGACTTAGCAGCAATGCCTATCCTTCTAAAACTCTTCCAAAATGTTGCAGAGGAAGGAATACTTCCAAACTTATTCTACGAGGCCACCATCACCCTGATACCAAAACCAGACAAAGACAACACAAGAAAAGAAAACTACAGGCCAATATCACTGATGAACATAGATGCAGAAATCAGCAACAAAATTTTAGCAAACAGAATTCAGCAACACATCTAAAAGCTCATACACCATGATCAGTTCAGTTCAGCCACTCAGTCGTGTCCGACTCTTTGCAGTTGGGTTTATTCTAGGGATGCATGAATTCTTCAGTATACATAAATCAATCAATGTGATATGCCATAGTAACAAATTGAAAGATAGAAACCATATGATATTCTCAATAGATGTAGAAAAAGCCTTTGACAAAATTCAGCATCCATTTATGACTAAAACACTTCAAAAAATGGGATAGAGGGAACCTACCTCAACATAGTAAAAGCCATATATGATAAGCCTATAGCAAACATTATTCTCAATGGTGAAAAACTGAAAGCATTCCCCCTAAGAGCAGGAACAAGACAAGGGGGTCCACTTTCACCACTATTATTCAACATAGTTTTGGAAGTCCTAGCTATAGCAATCAGAGAAGAAAAAGAAATAAAAGTAATCCAGATCAGAAAGGAAGAAGTAAAGCTCTCACTGTTTGCAGATGACATGATCCTGTACATAGAAAACACTGAAGATAGTATCAGAAAATTACTAGAGCTAGTCAGTGAATTTAGCAAAGTTGCAGGATATCAAATCAATATTCAGAAATCACTTGCATTTCTATATACTAACAGTGAAAAATCAGAAAGAGAAATTAAGGAATCAATCCCATTCACCATTGCAACAAAAAGAATAAAATATCTAGGAACAGACTTACCTAAGGAGACAAAAGAACTGTACACAGAAAATTGTAAGACACTGTTGAAAGAAATCAAAGATGACATAAACAACTGGAGAGATATTCCATGTTCCTGGATAGGAAAAATCAATATTGTGAAAATGACTATACTACCAAACACAGTCTACTCCCTATCATATTACCAACGGCATCTTTCACAGAACTAGAACAAAGAACTTCACAATTCATATGGAAACACAAAAGACCGAATAACCTCGAATAACCAAAGCACTCTTGAGAAAGAAGAATGGAGCTGGAGGAATCAAGCTTCCTGACTTCAGACTATACCACAAAGCTACAGTCATCAAGACTATATGATACTGGCACAAAAACACAAATATAGACCAATGGAACAAGACAGAAAGCCTAGAAATAAATCCATATACCTACGGGTACCTTATTTTTGATAAAGGAAGCAAGAATATACCATGGAGCAAAGACAGCCTCTTCAATAAATGGTGCTGGGAAAACTAGACAGCTACATGTTAAAGAATGAAATTAGAACCTTCAACACCATACACAAAGATAAACTCAAAATGGGTTAAGACCTAAATGTAAGACCAGAAACTAAAAAACTCTTAGAGGAAAGCATAAGCAAAACACTCGATGATATAAAGCAATATCCTCTGTGGTCCACCTCCTAGAGTAATGGAAATAAAAGCAAAAGTAAAGAAGTGAGACCTGATTAAACTTAAAAGCTTTTGCACAGCAAAGGAAACTATAAGCAAACTGAAAAGACAACCCTCAGAATGAGAGAAAATAATAGCAAATGAAACAACTGACAAAGGATTAATTTCCATAACTTAGGTCATACAACTCCAAATAGCTCATACAACTCAGTACCAGAAAAACAAACAACCCAATCCAAAAGTGGGAAAAAGACCTAAACATACATTTCTCCAAAGAAGGCATACAGATGGCTAACAAACACATGAAAAATGCTCAACATCGCTCATTATTAGAGAAATGCAAATCAAAGCTACAGTGAGATGATATCTCACACCTGTCGGAATGGCCATCATCAAAAAGTCTACAAACAATAAATGCTGGAGAGGGTGTGGAGAAAAGGGAATGCTCTTGCACTGTTGCTGGGAATGTAAATTGATACAGCCACTATGGAAGACAGTATGGAGATTCCTTAAAAAACTAGGAGTAAAACCACCATATGACTGAGCAATACCACTCTAGGCATATACCCTGAGGAAACCAAACTGGAAAAAACACATGTATACCATTGTTCACTGCAGCACTAATTACAATAGCTAGAACATGGAAGCAACCTAGATGTCCATCGACAGATGAATGAAGAAGTTGTGGTACACATACACAGTGAAGTATTACTCAGCCATAAAAGGAATGCATCTGAGTCAGTTCTAATGAGGTGGATGAACCTAGAACCTATTATACAGAGTGAAGTAAGTCAGAAAGAGAAAGATGAATATCATATTCTAATACATATATACAGAATCTAGAAAAATAGTACTGATGAATTTACTTACAGGGCAGCAGTGGAGAAAAAGACACAGAAAATAGACTTATGGACATGGAGAGAGGGGGAGAAGGGGAATGTATAGAGAGAGTAACATGGAAACTTACATTACCATATGCAAAATAGATAAACAATGGAATTTGCTGTATGGCTCAGGAAACTCAAACAGGGGCTCTGTATCAACCTAGTGGGGAGGGAGAAAGATGGGAAGGGAGGTTCAAGAGTGAGGGGATATATGTATGTATACCTGTGGCTGATTCATGTTGAGGTTTGACAGAAAGCAACAAAATTCTGTAAAGCAGTTATTCTTCAATTATAAAATAAATAACTTTTAAAAAAAGAAAAAATACAATAGATTTTGAAGACTTAGTGTGAAAAAGAATAACAGAAAAAATACAATAGATTTTGAAGACTTAGTGTGAAAAAGAATAACACAGATCTCATTAATAGTTTGTTTTATGTTGACTGCATGTTAAAATGATCATATTTTGGACATATAAAGTTAAATACCATATAACTAAAATTGCTATTTTTTGTTTAGTTTCAATTGTTTTTATTCTCCCTTATTCACTTTATTAAATTTAATTGGAGTATACATTGCTTTACAATGTCGTGTTAGTTTCGGTGGCTGTATAGCAAAGTGAATCAGTTATGTATATACATACATCCACTCTTTTTTTTTAGGTTTCTCTCTTATTCTTTTAAAAAAATTTTTTTTCATTTTTATATAATTTCTGAAGATTACTTTCCATTTAGAGTTATTACAAAAGTATTGGCTATATTCCCCATGTTGTGCAATGCATCCTTGAGCCTAACTTACGCCCCATAGTTTGTACCTCCCCATTCTCCTGCCCGTATGTATTTTATGCATACAATATATAAAGTTACTTTTTTAAGGTAGTTCTGGAAAACTCATACGTGTGACTCACATCTGTGGCTCACGTCTATTGGGGAGCACAGCTCAAGGAGTCAGTGTGCTGTTCTGAGCCTCCTAAGGGATATGTAAATCCATTCCCCAAGAGTCTGGCCATGCAGATGGGAAAGGGGCAAGGTGTAACTGGAAATACATATTTTGCAATATTACTTCCCCACCCAGCAATGGATTCTCCCATGAGCTCTGAAAGAGTTCCCAGTGTGGATGGGAGCCTCCCTGCAGGCTGAGGGTGGCCCAGTAGTGGGTGAGGTCCCTGAGGGAGGGAGAGGTACAGCCAGCCTCCGCCTAAGGTGGGACCTGTCTCACCTATGAAAAGCTGGGTCCCTGAGGGCAGGGAGCAGCAGGGGCCTGCTGAGGGCAGTCTGGAGACTGAAGTGCATTCATATCCCGACTCATGAGAGTCTCACTGATGAATCCTATCACATCCCCCACATGGCCCAGCTCTAGTTGTGACCCCCAGTCAAAGCATTCAGTCCCCAGGTCTGCAATTAAACCTTCCTCTCTCACCTCAGACCTAGCAGAGGGCCTGGCCCTTCAGAATATTCTGGGGAATCTTTCAATAGAAACTCTTCAGGCCAGGAGGGAATGGCAAGACATACTTAAAGTGATGAAAGAAAATAACCTACAGCCCAGATTACTGTACCCAGCAAGGATCTCATTCAAATATGAAGGAGAAATCAAAAGCTTTACAGACAAGCAAAAGCTGAGAGATTTAAGCACCGCCAAACCAGCTCTCCAACAAATGCTAAAGGATACTCTCTAGACAGGAAACGCAAAAAGGGAGTATAAACCTGAACCTAAAACAGTAAAGTAAATGGCAATGGGATCATACTTATCAATAATTACCTTAAACATAAATGGGTTGAATGCCTCAACCAAAAGGCAAAGAACCACTGAATGGATACAAAAACAAGATCCCTATATATGCTGCCTACAAGANCTCCAGTACTTTGGCCACCTCATGCGAAGAGTTGACTCATTGGAAAAGACCCTGATGCTGGGAGGGACTGGGGGCAGGAGGATAAGGGGACGACCGAGGATGAGATGGCTCGATGGCATCACAGACTCAATGGACGTGAGTCTGGGTGAACTCTGGGAGTTGGTGATGGACAGGGAGGCCTGGCGTGCTGCGATTCATGGGGTCGCAAAGAGTCGGACATACTGAGCGGCTGAACTGAACTGACTGAACTGAACTGAAGCTGAGTTCAGAGAAGTGGGGATGATTCAGCCCAGCCCCGTGGGCAGATGTGGGCACAGCTGCAGAGAAGCCGTGGGCAGAAGCGCCCTTACCTTCTTTTCCTGGGAATTTTGTGTTGATGCTTTTGGAAATCTTCGTGAACTCCTTCTTGCATCTAATATTTTAAAAATCCTTTTGGAATTAATTTAGTTAGGGATTAAACCAGTTAGAACCCCAGGACTGTTTCAAGTAAACAGCTTAAAAGTGAAATGTTGGTGGAACCCGGCTCAATCCCCTGAGCTCGGGCACAGTAATTGGGCTCCGGTCTCTCCATGAGAAGCCGTGCAGATTCAGGTCTAATGAGTCCTGGCCGCCGGGCCAGAGAGATTTGGGGATTCACTGTGGACAGCGTTTCTCTAATAATCCCTAGACTGCAGGCCGGCGAGGAGCCTGGGGGCGCGGGGTTGGGGGCTCTGGCAGAGGCTGGTGGGGCGTCACAGTGAATGGCCCCGTTCGGGTCGGGATGGAAGGTTTAATTTAGGGCGTTGGCTGCTCTTCTTCGAGGAGGATGTGCCCCCAAACACAGCAAATCGGTCGTTTGTGCTTGAAGAGCCGGAAGGCAGGTGCGGGCAGGGCTGCTTCCGCCTCCAGAGTCGCGAAGCGCGCCCGCGGGTTTTGAATGCCCAGGAGAGGCGCGTCGTGGTAAATCCAGGATGTAGAGAAAGGGTCGGAGGCCTTGGCTGGGCTGGAGGCAATCAAGAAAATGAGCCAATGAGAATGCAATTTAAAATGTAAAATCCAAATGGAAATTGATGCCGTTTCTGTGAAACGTTGGGAGTATAGCATAGTCATTGCTCGTCAGGCTCAGGGAAAGATAAAAAGTTGTCTGTGTTTCAGGCCCGTCAGGGTATTCTTTTTTTTTTTTTTTTTTGAGGCATATTTGGTGTTTGCAGAAGCTTCCCTAAGTTGTGAAGCAGCTCAGTGTAGTGGGGAGACCTGGGCTGGGGTTTGCAACCCTGCATGCCCTGTGTGACTTCTGGGCATGTCACCCAACCTTCCAGAATCCTTGTTTACACATCTGTGAAATAGGAGCAACGGCATGAGTCCATCTGCTGCGTGGAAATGCTGAGAGTCCGAGGAGATGCTGTACAGAACAGTGGTCTGCAGGCTGTGTACCCCCATTCAGAGGAAGTCCGAACCTCCTCCCAGCTCTGGTTTTTAACTTCAGGCTATACGTTCAGATCACTTTGTAGGATTTAAAAATATGCCGGTCCCACCTCTGGTGGTTTTCTTTCATCTGGTCTGGGTTGGTGCCAGGCCTTGAGGCTTTCCAAGCACGTAGGTAATTCTGTGCAGCTTGGCTGAGAAGCTGGGGCCTGACAGGAGGCAGGTTTGGGGCCAGGTGGCCTGGGCCTTTGAAGGGGTCCGTCACAGGTCTGCAGAGATTGTCGGCTGTCACCCCACAGGATTCTGCCTTCTCCTCCGCTCAGCTCCACCCCTTTCAGATCTTCCCTGCAGGTTATCTCATTGAAATATGGATTCAGGACTTTCCTGGTGGTCAAGCAGTTAAAAATCTGTCTGCCAGGGCAGGGGACCTGGGTTCAGTCCCTGGTCTGGGAGGATCCCACGTGCTGTGGAGCAGCTGAGCCCGGGAGCCACACCTGCTGAAGCCCAAGCCCTCCAGCCTGTGCTCTGCAGCCAGAGAAGCCTCCCCTGGGGGAAGCCCTTTCACAGCTGGGGAGCAGCCCCTGCTTGCCCTGTGCAGAAAGCCCGTGTGCACCAGCGAAGACCCAGCACAGCCAAGATTTTTTTTGAAAAAAGGAACTATGGATTCAGCCAAAGCCTTAGAATTTCAAAGTCCTAACAAGGCAACTGCCTGAGAAGTGGGCCTGTGGAGAGCAAGAGCTACAAAATGTATCGTTTTAAAGGATTCCAAAGCCTGTTAAATTAGTCTGGTGAGATTAATCTGATGGAGCAGGAGCAGGGTAGATATTCACAAAGGATTATTTTCACATGCTTTTTAATTTGTCAAGACATCTCATGTTTACCAACCGAGTCAAGAGATCTTGTGTTTACCAACCGAGTCGGAGTTTAAATTCTTGAGTACAGAATTCACCAGCCCGTTTTGATGAAGAAATCCAGCTTCCTTGTTGGTGTGTTGGCTGAACTCAGAGCTCAATGCTGCTTTGAGTTATAAACATCACACTGCAGCAGGCAGAGGAGAGCCACGTGTCACCCTTGAGGCAGGGTAACAGCTTTAATTGTGTGACCGAGAATGTACGTTCTCTAATCAGAAGACAGGCAATCGTCGACTTTATAGTATCATTCAGGGTGTGTCATTACGCACCTCAAAAATAAGGTGTGTAAGCCAGCAACTCCGTATCTGAGTGTATAGCCAAGAGAAGAAAATCATATTGAGTGAAATAAGACAGAGAAATATCACATGGCATCCTTCATGTGTGGAATCTAAAAAGAAATAATGCAAATGCATTGATAAACTGATATTTATGTTGCAAAACTAAAAGGAGGACCAGGGTCTTGAAAAGATGTTTGCACACCCGTGTTCTTGGCAGCATTAGTGACAACAGATATGAGGTGGGAGCAGCCCATCAAAGACGGATGGAGAAATGGGATGCGGTCCGTCCACGCGGTGGAGTAGTGTCTAGCCTTAAAAAGGAAGCGAGTTCTGGGACCTCCCTGGTGGCTCTGAGTGTCCATTGCAGCAGCCTGGGTTTGATCCCTCGCTGAGGAACTAAGGGCCCACGTGTCGCAGGTGCAGCCGAAAAGTGGGCAAGTGTGACACATGCTGCAGCAGAGAGGAGCCTTGAAGATGCCGAGGAAGAGCCAGTCACAGCAGGACGGAGAGCGGGGGACTCCATCTCCCAGAGGCCCCTGCAGGAGCCAGACCCGTAGACACAAAGCCGAGCAGTGATGCCTGGGGGCCTGGGGAGAAGGTCGTGAAAGCTTCACCTGAACTTGTAGTTAGGGTTTCAGTTGGGGGGGACGGCAGCGCTCGGGGAGTGGATGGAGCGATGGTTGACAGCGTACCAATGCCGCGGTGCTGATCACTTTAAAATGGTCTCAATGGTTGTATGTTTTACCACAGTTAAAAAAAAAAATCACCAGGAAAACAACGGTGAAGGAGTAGGCGTATCTTCAGGTCTTCTCCGCCTGGTTCAGGAAGGCTCAACCTGGAGTTGCTGGCAGACCCTGCAGTGTTTCTGGCAGCCTGGTGCTACCTCCTGCTTAAAGGTGCCCATACATTCAGGGCAGCCGGGGAGGGACCCCGTGCGTGATGGAGATGATGGAGGCGAACAGAAGGAAAGCTGCCGCGGGTCCAGGCCGCCCCTCCCCAGCGAGGCGCCCAGTATCTTCTGGGGCCCACGAGTCTCGTGTGTCCACCAGCTGTTGTTCTCAGATACTCCAGTGTATGCGAAATAGATTTTTAAAGCTTAGTATGTGTTCCGTCCTGTGAGAAATGCTCTAAATGGAACAACCTTAAAAGCTTTATTGCATGCTAAGTCACATCAGTCCTGTCTGACTCTCTGTGACCCCATGGGCTGCAGCCCGCCAGGCTCCTCTGTCCATGGGATTCTCCAGGCAAGAGCACTGCAGTGGGTGCCACGCCCTCCTCCAGGGGACCCTCCTGACCCCGGGATCGACCCCGCATCTCTTAGTCTCCTGCGTTAGCAGGACTGACCCACCTGGGAAGCCCCAGCATTAGCCGTTTTGGAGGTGACCACAGTGAGGACAGAGAATAGTTAGTTGTCCACAGCACATGGCTGGGAACAAACCAGGGAGGCGGAACTTACCTGGGACTCAGCGGCCTGCCAGGCAGGTGGGCGGTGCTGTGCCCGTCCCGCTGCGTGGTCTCTGGGGCGGAGCGAGTGCCCACAAGTCAGCTCAGGGAGGCTGTAACAGAGGGGCTTTTTCTTCCTTTGGTTCAGGATGGGATGGTGGTTTCTGGTGAGCCTGCTGGCTGTAGTGGCTTCTTCACACTGCACGCGTGTTGTTCTTCACACTGCGCGCGTGTTGCCGGCTGTAGTGGCTTCCTCACACTGCGCGCGTGTTCCGGCTGTAGTGGCTTCCTCACACTGCGCGCGTGTTGCCGGCTGTAGTGGCTTCCTCACACTGCGCGCGTGTTGCCGGCTGTAGTGGCTTCCTCACACTGCGCGCGTGTTGCCGGCTGTAGTGGCTTCCTCACACTGCGCGCGTGTTGCCGGCTGTAGTGGCTTCCTCACACTGCGCGCGTGTTGCCGGCTGTAGTGGCTTCCTCACACTGCGCGCGTGTTGCCGGCTGTAGTGGCTTCCTCACACTGCGCGCGTGTTGCCGGCTGTAGTGGCTTCCTCACACTGCGCGCGTGTTGCCGGCTGTAGTGGCTTCCTCACACTGCGCGCGTGTTGCCGGCTGTAGTGGCTTCCTCACACTGCGCGCGTGTTGCCGGCTGTAGTGGCTTCCTCACACTGCGCGCGTGTTGCCGGCTGTAGTGGCTTCCTCACACTGCGCGCGTGTTGCCGGCTGTAGTGGCTTCCTCACACTGCGCGCGTGTTGCCGGCTGTAGTGGCTTCCTCACACTGCGCGCGTGTTGCCGGCTGTAGTGGCTTCCTCACACTGCGCGCGTGTTGCCGGCTGTAGTGGCTTCCTCACACTGCGCGCGTGTTGCCGGCTGTAGTGACTTCCTCACACTGTGCGCGTGTTGCCGGCTGTAGTGACTTCCTCACACTGCGCGCGTGTTGCCGGCTGTAGTGACTTCCTCACACTGCGCGCGTGTTGCTGGCTGTAGTGACTTCCTTACACTGTGCGCGTGTTGAAACGGATCAGCCATTGTAGGGGCAGCATTCTCAGGTTTCCGGGGGCGTTGGGAGGTGGTTTCCACACCACACCCCCCTCGCACGGTTTGCTCTGCTCCCGACACCCTGCGTGGCGCAGTGTCTCTGTCGTAACTGAGCCGGTGCTGCTGTGTTGTTGTTTTGGGAACTGAAGCTCGCAGTGCGCACCAGGGCTCCTTCCTTGGGTTGTGTCTGTCCGCCTGTGGGTTGTGACGGGGTGACTCACGTGTGTCCGTCATCACTTTCCCGCAGAGCTTCCACTGCCTGGAAGTCCTCCGTGCGCCTGCTCCTCCCTTCGCTTAACCCCCAGAAGTCGCTGGGCTTATTACTAGCGCCATAGTTCTGCCTCTGCTGGAAAGTCTCGTCGTGGGAACCGGACGGCCGTCAGCCTTTTCAGACTGGCTTCTCTCACCATTTCGTTGTTTGGTCACTGAGTCGTGTCCAGCTTTTGAGGCCCCGAGGACTGCAGCACGCCAGGGTCCCCTGTCCTTCACCACCTCCCGGAGTACGCTTAAATGCACGCCCGTTGAGTTGTGATGCCCTCCAGCCTGCACTCAGTCTTTCCCAGCATCAGGGTCTTTTCCAGCGAATTTGCTCTACACATCAGGTGGCCAGCGTATTGGAGCTTCAGCCTCAGTCCTTCCAGTGAATATTCAGGGTTGACGTCCTTTAGGATTGACTGGTTTGACCTCCTTGCAGTCCAAGGGGCTTGACTTGACATTCTTGAATTCCATTATATCCAGACCTAAATGCACTAAAGCCCATGAAGCCGCGGGTCTTTGTCTCTTTAAGTCCCGATCTTATCTCAAGTACTCGAGCAGTGCATGGCTTGGAGCAGTGTGGTAGACAAGCGTTACTTTTCTAGCAGACCTGCTCAGTGCAAACGTAACGTGAGCCACATCGATAAGTTAAAGTATTCTAGTAGGCACATTTCAAAAATGAGAAACCGTTACAATGTTAATATACTTCATTTAATCCAGTATATTTAAAAACCTGTCATCATTGTTAACCTATTAATGATGCTTCACGTTCTTGTTGATGTCTTTGAAATCTGATGTGTATTTTTCACAGACATCACACGCATCTCCTTTCAGACTACCCACACTGCAAGTACCCCCAGCATCATGGAACCCACAACTCCCAAACTGACCAGCACAGCCCCAGAGTCTGGATTCTTCAGCCCCAAGTCAACAGGGCAAAAAGAGTGGTATTTTCCATGGCCCCTCTCAGCTCAGGACATCAAGGGTAAAATCTGTAGGAAACCAAATTTTTTTTTTTTTAATTTAAAGCAACCAAAATGTCCTTCAGCGGGTGACTGGATACACTGTGACCCATCCAGACATGGATTATTATTGAGTGATAAAAAGAAAGAGCTCTCAAGTGACGATAGAAAGAGCTGTCAGCCATGAAAAGACAGGGAGGGACCTACAGATGTGAGTCAGACTGTAGAGAAGGCTGAGCACTGAGGAACTGCTGCTTTCCGACTGTGGTGCTGGAGAGGACCCGAGTCCCTTGGCCGACAACCGTCTTCTCTTGTGAGTGGGAGTCCACACTGTACCTGGCGTGTAACACGCGCAAAAGGCAAGCCTTTCTCCTGTCGAAGGTCAGTGTCGAGGAGGAAGGAGGCAGACACTGAACTCCTGTCCTCATCCCCGCTGTGCAGTGCGAAAAATTCAGGATGCATGTGGGCAGCTCCTTTCTCAGAATATGAAATGTCAGTTTTGAGCACGCAGGAGAGGGCGCTGTGGTGTCTAAAAGACCAGGTGGGTAGGACCTGGTGCAGCCGCAGGCCAACTTCCAGCAAGGTCCAGAGCGGCGCGGCAGGGATGGCGCAGGAGGCTGGCCCCTGCTGGTGAGGCACCAGACTGACAATGGGAAGAAAGGCCACTGTTGGCCCCCGAGAGGGCAAAGGTCCTGCCAGGCCACCCGCAGCTCTGCCCCGGGCTGCGCCGCACACCAGCTCTCTCCATGCAGCTGCCAGGATGCTCTGGGGGGTTGTGTGCCTAGTTGCTCAGTTGTGGCCGGCTGCAACCCCATGGACTGTAGCCCGCTAGGCTCCTCTGTCTGTGGGATTTTCCAGGCAAGAATACAGGAGTGAGTTCCCATGCCCTCCTCCAGGGGATCTTCCTGACCCAGGGATTGAACTCAGGTCTCCCACATTGCTGGCGGATTCTTTACCAGCGGAGCCACCAGTTGGACCTGGCAGTTGATAGATTTTTGGTTCTTCCCCTTCTCCAACCCAGGACCTGACCGCCCCCTCTCCCTGCCCTGCCCTCTGTTCCTCACGGTTTCAGGGAAATGGAAAGTGCTCCTCCATAGCAGCACATAAAGAGTGGGGTCAAAGGTTACCCCAGAACTAGACACGAGATAACTTGATGCCAAGGTACGCTGTGATTTGGAAAGTTTCAGTGTGATGTTCATCTCAGAAATATTTGAAACTCTTCATATCTTAGAAATGAGCATCAGATGGGAGGAAGTCCAAGAATCTGAGTTCATGCCTTGACGGTGAGATAGCAGAGTCTCAGTGAGCCAACGGATGCGGAAGGTGAAAAGTGACGAGTCACCGAGGACGGTTGTCTGTGTGTTTCCTGGAAAAAATTACCAATAGGACACACAGAAGCACTGAGCGTAAAGGAAGAGGTCAGCATGTTGGGCTGTGTGTGAAAATAGAAGGCTTTCCTGGTGGCTCAGAGGGTAAAGAGACCGCCTGCAGCACAAGAGACCGGGGTTCAATCCCTGGGTCAGGAAGATACCCTGAAGAAGGAAATGGCCATCAGCTCCAGTATTCTTACCTGGGAAATCCATAGAGACAGGAGTCCATGGGGTCACCGAGAGTCAGTCACGACGGAGTGACTAACACTTCACTCACTTTCAAAAAATAGAAATGCAGTCTCCTTTTCTGTAGAGGTCAGCATTTTCCCCTCTGGGTTCCTGAGCTTGTTCTGGGCCATGCTGCTGAGTGTTGCAGGTGAGAAAGGAATCCGTGGTTTAAGGAACGGGAGTCTGGCTCTCACTCAGAAATGCACGCTTTTTGTGAGGGCATCAGAGACCAGGAAGGCTTCCCTGCAGAAGTCTGATCATCTTTAACTTAGCCAGCCAGTCACTGCTCCCCGAGATGCAAGGCTTTTTGAAATAACTTTTGGGAAGTTAATGAAGTAGGCATGTTTTTAGAATGAAATTTAAGAAATGGACTTTGAGATACACAAGGAGTTCCTTGTGGTACAAAATGACATTATAATCTCTTCATTTTGAGATGATTTAAAAATCATTTCCTCGTGTTCTATTGTCTAAACTTACCAGCCAGGGAAATGAACGCCTTTGTATGAAGCGCAGCAGTGAGAACAAAGCTTTTCTTCCAACTTTTGGCTTCTGCTTCCATGTCGCGACAGGACTTGTGCAAAGATATTTAGGTGAAAACGTGGGGTCTTTGAGAGTTTTTTCTGTGTGTGCTTAAGGTCAGCATGTCCAAGGCTGTGTCTTCAACTGCTGAGCGGGGCGAGAGGGGAGGTGGATGGTCTTTTTGTTAATTGAGGCTGAAACAATATAAAATCCGTGTATAAAAAGTGTCCTGCTCCACTGAGTCCCACTGAACACAAAACCCAATTCCAGATAGATGGTAAGTCTAATTTTAAACCTGAAGGTTCTAGAAAATTAAATAGCAGAGAAGAATACATGTTTAAACAGAGGAGGAAAAGCACCAACCAGAAAAAGGAGAAGAAAAACATATTGGAGCACAGTAAAATCGAGAGTGTCTCTTCATTAAGGCCTTGAGAGAGGGAAAGGCAAGGCGGGGGTGAGGGGCGATGGTGGGAAAGGCAAGGCGGGGGTGAGGGACGATGGTGGGAAAGGCAAGGCGGGGGTGAGGGACGATGGTGGGAAAGGCAAGGCGGGGGTGAGGGACGATGGTGGGAAAGGCAAGGCGGGGGTGAGGGACGACGGTGCACGCACTGAGGGGCTTGCGTCCAGAACAAAAGAACTCCTACAGAGCAGCCAGGAAGAAACAGTCCACGGGAAAACAGGCAGTGGGCCCACAAGCTTTGTACAGGAAGCTGCAAAACTGCACAATAAACAGGGAAAGTGTGGGACCTCGGTAATCATCAGGGGAGTGCAAACCTGAAGTTGTAACCAGATAGCTGTACCTCTCGTGAGAAAGAAAAGAAAAAACACCCAGTCCCGGACTGGGGCAGCCGCTATGGAAACCCGTCAGTAACAACCCTGGGACCCAGCAGTTCCGCTCCGAGAGGCCTGCCCAGAAGAAACAGGCGCCCACCTGTCCCAAAAGCCAGGTGTTGGACACAGTGTCCTGAGCCGGAAACAGCCCAGCTGCTCCTCCTGGGCAGTATCCCATGTCGTGCTGCCCTACTGCGCAGCCATGTGTAACGTGGTGTGAAAAGCCTGCTGCTTGTGACAGAAATGTGACTTTCTGACTCCACATATGCTGAGTTTCCCTGGTCACTCAGATGGCAAAGAATCTGCCTGGAATGCCGGGGACCTGGGTTTGATCCCTGGGTGGGGAAGATCCCTAGAGGAGAGCATGGCAACCCTCTCCAGTATTCTTGCCTGGAGAATCTCATGGATAGAGGAACCTGGCAGGCTAAAGTCCATGGGGTCCCAAAGAGCGACTAACACTTTCACTTTCACGTGTTGGGTTGGCCTGAAAGTTTGTTTGGGATTTTCTATGACAGCTTACAAAAAAAACAGAACAAATTTTTTGACCAGCTCAATATATCAGTTCAGTTCAGTTGCTCAGTCGTGTCTGACTCTTTGCAACCCCATGAATCACAGCACGCCAGGCCTCCCTGTCCATCACCAACTCCCGGAGTTCACTCAGACTCATGCCCATCGAGTGTGTGATGCCATCCAGCCATCTCATCCTCGGTCGTCCCCTTCTCCTCCTGCCCCCTCTTCCTCCCAGCATCACAGTCTTTTCCAATGAGTCAGCTCTTCGCATGAGGTGGCCAGAGTACTGGAGTTTCAGCTTTAGCATCAGTCCTTCCAAAGAACATCCAGGGCTGATCTCCTTCAGAATGGACTGGTTGGATCTCCCTGCAGTCCAAGGGACTCTTAAGAGTCTTCTCCAACACCACAGCTCAATATATAAAGTTGAATAAAAGGCAAAACTCGTCAATACTGCTTTCAGGGGAGGGGGGCTGCCTGGAAGAGGCCCCGGGGTTCTGACTGTTGGTTGGGCTGTGCACACTCCAGAAGGGGCTCCGGGACGGGGCGGGGTGTGTGCACTCCAGGAGGAGATCTGGGACGGTTTGGGGTGTGGGTACACCAGGAGGGACGGGACAGGGTGTTGGGGATGTGCACACTCCAGGAGCGGCTCCGGGACGGGGTGGGGTGTGATCACACCAGGAGGGACTCTGGGACAGGGCGGGGTGTGCGCACTCCAGGAGGGACTCACAGAAGGCAGCAGAGGGTGAGCA
>SJXQ01002660.1:270795-338133 GCA_006408695.1 Aepyceros melampus
TATAAGAGACAGGGACCACAGAGATCAGAACAGCAGATTTGATGGTGCAGCGGGGGACAGGCCAAGGTTTGTCCCTAAGGTGCCTGTGGCCTCCGTTTGGGTGACTTATGTGTGGATTGGCCTGGAGCTGCCAGCACAGGCTGTCTGCCTCCGGCTTCCAAAAAGTGAAGCGGAGGTGTCAGTCACTCAGCCTTGCAACCCTCTGGACTGTAGCCAGGCTCCTCTGTCCGTGGACTTCTCCAGGCAAGAATCCTGGAGTGGGTAGCCATTCCCAGCTCTGGGGGATCTTCGTGATCCAAGCATTGAACCTGTGTCTCCTGCACCAGCAGGTGGATTCTTTACCATCTGAGCCTCCAGGGAAGCTCACTTTCTGGACACTGCGTGTCCGCTTTCCTCGAGGACACAGCTGAGCTAGTGACAGAGTCTCCAGTGAAGAGAGAGGTCACAGCTGGAGAGACCAGACCCTGACACTGCAGGTGCGAGCGCTTCCTGCCTGCCCCTCACCCCTTCTGTCCGTCTGTCTGTCATCTTGATGCTGTCTTGTTGCTAGACCCTTATTTCTAGACTCCCACCTAGCAACGGGCCAGGAAGGGAAGCACGTGAGTGAAGCCGACCCCGCTGAGCACGATTAGCCCCAGAATCACACACCCCTCCCTCGGAAGCTGAGAAAGGAGGCTTTATGGGTTTAAAAAGCCCTCCAGTCTCGGCAGTTTTCCAGGACATGTATTCAGAGTCGGTCGGAGGACGGAGGGTGAGGAGAGTGACGTTGCAGAATGGCTGGCATTGTGCTTCTCACCACGGTGGCCGCGGCCGGGCGCCTCTGACGAAGGCTGCACCGCGGACGCCAGATCAGGGTAATGCGAAGAAGCAGACAGTTCTCCCCCCGTCGCCGCCGCTGCCAACCACCGGCCGTCGACCCCACGGGCAGCACCCCGCCCGGGGCCCCAGGTCTGAGGACGCCAGCCGTGTGGCAGAAGGGTCAGTGCTTCCAGCCAGCAAGCGGCAGCTGGCGGCCGCTAGCAGGCCTGTCAGCCTTCCCTTTCTGCGGGAGAAAGTGACAGGTGAATGCCTGTGGCACTTTCACCTGGCCTATTTCCCCCGCGGGAAATTTTTTAAAATACCCATTAAGGCTGGTTTTTATATGCAACATAGGGCGTAACACAGCCCTCCCATTATCTTCATCTGTGAACTGAGAGCGCTCTGGGGATGGCCGGCCGGCCAGGTCCTCTAGGCTCGGGCGTGGGCAGAGCCCAGCCCTCCTCTCCCCTGCTCGGCCTCTCCCGGCAAAACCTCACCGAGCAGAGGTTCTAAGATGTGTTCAGAGTCCCTGTGAAACCTTGAGAAGGGAAGAAAGGAACTCGGAAGTGAAGCTGCTCATAGGATGGCTAGGAAATGAGGACTTTTCTTAACCCTTTCCTAAGCCGATTCCCATGAAGTGATGGGACCAGATGCCATGATCTTCATTTTCTGAATGTTGAGCTTTAAGCCAACTTTTTCACTCTCCTCTTTCGCTTTCATCAAGAGGCTTTTTAGTTCCTCTTCACTCTCTGCCATAAGGGTGGTGTCATCTGCATATCTGAGGTTATTGATATTTCTCTCAACAATCTTGATTCCAGCTTGTGCTTCTTCCAGCCCAGCGTTTCTCATGATGTACTCTGCATAGAAGTTAAATAAGCAGGGTGACAATATACAGCCTTGACGTGCTCCTTTTCCTATTTGGAACCAGTCTGTTGTTCCATGTCCAGTTCTAACTGTTGCTTCCTGACCTGCATATAGGTTTCTCAAGAGGCAGGTCAGGTGGTCTGGTATTCCCATCTCTTTCAGAATTGTCCACAGTTTATTCTGATCCACACAGTCAAAGGCTTTGGCATAGTCAATGAAACAGAAATAGATGTTTTTCTGGAACTCTCTTGCTTTTTCCATGATCAGCGGATGTTGGCAATTTGATCTCTGGTTCCTCTGCCTTTTTTAAAACCAGCTTGAACATCTGGAAGTTCACGGTTCACGTATTGCTGAAGCCTAGCTTGGAGAATTTTGAGCATTACTTTACTAGCTGGGGAAACAGTGGAAACAGTCTCAGACTTTATTTTTGGGGGGCTCCAAAATCACTGCAGATGGTGATTGCAGCCATGAAATTAAAAGACACTCCTTGGAAGGAAATTTATAACCAACCTAGATAGCATATTCAAAAGCAGAGACATTACTTTGCCAACAAAGGTCCGTCTAGTCAAGGCTATGGTTTTTCCAGTGGTCATGTATGGATGTGAGAGTTGGACTGTGAAGAAGGCTAAGCACCGAAGAATTGATGCTTTTGAACTGTGGTGTTGGAGAAGACTCTTGAGAGTCCCATGGACTGTAAGGAGATCCAATCAGTCCATTCTAAAGGAGATCAGCCCTGGGATTTCTTTGGAAGGAATGATGCTGAAGCTGAAACTCCAGTACTTTGGCCACCTCATGCGAAGAGTTGACTGATTGGAAAAGACTCTGATGCTGGGAGGGATTGGGGGCAGGAGGAGAAGGGGACGACCGAGGATGAGATGGCTGGATGGCATCACTGACTCGATGGACGTGGGTTTGGGTGAACTCTGGGAGTTGGTGATGGACAGGGAGGCCTGGCGTGCTGCAGTTCATGGGGTCACAAAGAGTCGGACACGAGTGAGCTACTGAGCTGAGCTGGACTGGACTGAGCTGAACTGAAGCCCACTCTGTGGTTATGACGTGAGGGAGGTAGCTACCTGCAGATGTGGGTAGTTGTTCCTTAGAGACAGCCCAAAATATTGAAGAAAACAGCCTTGTTTTTTGGTAATTAAAAAAATTTTCAAGTCAGCCAGACTGGCACACGCTCCCTTCAGTGGTCACAGAGGTTGTTGAGAACAGACTCGTGAACTCGTGTCTCCCGGAGCCGATTGTGCAGCCTCCCAGGAGCGCCAAGTCACCCCGTCCCAGGAGGCAGCAGGAGAGACAAGACACCACCCGTCCTGCTTGTCCCTGACTGGCGAAAACTTGGTGAAATGGGGAGACGCTGGAGAGCTGCTCGGCCAGTGTCCGGACGGCCCCTCTTCACTGTGGCCTGGCTTCCTGAGACGATGGAAAACCACGCTCCCTGTAAGAGAGTTGCCAGCGTCCTCTGCCTTTGGAGGAAACTGCGTCGCGTCTGGTTGTGAGGTGGCCATCCCACCTCCAGGCAGGAAGTAACCGTCCGTCCAGGAACTGCAAGTTCCACAGAGAAAACTCAGGCCGACCTTGCTGTTCAAGAAAGGTGGCTGCTTCTTCTCTGAAATTTTAGATGAATTGAACTGTCCAGCAAACGAAATCTTGGGGCTGCAGTCTTCAAACCTAACAGAGCCAACTCAGGAAATGCCTGTGTGCTTGAGGCCCCCGAGCTGGCGTTTTCTGGGTAATGACTTTGCGGTCGAGGTGTGTCTTTAAACTGCTGATCCTCAGCTGTGTTCCCTGAATTAAAACTTGGCAAAGATTTGAGACTAAGTTCAGAGTCCATGTCAAGAAAATGTTCTCTGAAAATACACTTAACGAGACTCACGACAGTGCGTCGGCTTGCTGTTGCTCACTCGGCCAGTGAATCCTGAGTGGATGTGGGTGGAAGCCCCTGAGACCTGATGTGGGGCAGGAAGCCTGGCCTCAGGCAGGGGCATGAGGCGAGTGTCTCAAGGCCAGCTCAAGGGCGGTGTCCAGCCCCTGAGTCACAGGCTAGCTTGTCCGGCTGCCCTCGGAAGGTCTGAAAGCCCCTCCTGGTGACTCTGCCCTCGTGATGCTTTGGAGGAGGAGCAGGAGAAAGGATGTTCATTGGAAGGACCGAAGCTGATGCTCCAGTATCTTGACCACCTGATGCAAAGAGCTGACTCCTTGGAAAAGGCCCTGATGCTGAGAAAGACTGAAGGCAGAAGGAGAAGGTGGTGACAGGATGAGATGGTTAGATGGCATCACCGACTCAATGGACATGAGCATGGGCGACTCTGGGAGACAGTGGAGGACAGGGAGGCCTGGTGCGCCGCAGTCCATGGGGTCAGAGAGGAGGACGGGGAGGCCTGGCGCGCCGCAGTCCATGGGGTCACAGTGGAGGACGGGGAGGCCTGGCGCGCCGCAGTCCATGGGGTCACAGTGGAGGACGGGGAGGCCTGGCGCGCCGCAGTCCATGGGGTCAGAGAGGAGGACGGGGAGGCCTGGCGCGCCGCAGTCCATAGGGTCAGAGAGGAGGAGGGGGAGGCCTGGCACACCGCAGTCCGTGGGGTCACAGAGGAGGACGGGGAGGCCTGGCGCGCTGCAGTCCATGGGGTCACAGGGTCAGACAGGACTGGGAGACGGGGCAACAAGGAGAACGGAGCTTGTGCTTGAACTCAGTGTCCCTGGGAAGGTGTTCTCTAAGTCCTGGCCCCCTGTGGCTGTTTAAGTGGATTAAAATAAACAAAAATTCAGGTCCTCAGTAGGAGTCACTGCATTTCACGTGCTCTGCATGTAGCTGGTGGTTAGTTCAGCGGGCGCTGCGGTGGGTGCCCTGGGCTGAGGGGCAAACCCCGTCTCCTCATCCATGATGAGAAAGTCTCCCGGGGTGAGGGGTGTGCTTCCCTGTGGAAATGTCTCTGTGACAGAACATGCTGTCTCCTGAGCACCAATTAGATTCTTTGTGAAATGGCATCCGTTTGGCTGTCGAATGCCGTGGGCTTGATCAAGAATAACAGAAAAATCGCCTTCCGGAACGAACGGAATGTTCGAATCTCACGTGTCGTTGAGGCTGAATAAAATCCAAGCCTGATTTAACTTCTCTGGAGTAGCTGATGGTGAAGGCGAGGGCCTCACCGGCTCTGAAATGCGGCTCTGTGGGAAATGCATCGGCCGGCTTCCTGTCTGCTCCCACAGTGACGATGGGGACAGCCGTCAGATCTCCGGTGACTGCTGATGTCACGCTGTTCCCCTCTGGTGGAGTTCAGGGGTATCTGCCTGCCACTCCAGGAGTGGAAAGGGAATCGGGAGGCTAGCACAGACGGTGTCCCTGAGGTTTCCTGCACCGTGTGTTCACAGGCACCCATGGCAGTGTGTTAGTAGCAGTGAAGCTGGACATAACCGAAATGTGCAAGAATTGGGGGTTGGTTAAATAAAAAATGGTGCAGCCTTATGATGAAATATCATGCTGTGTAATGTGATACTGCTTTGTAGTTAACAACATCGAAAAATTTTGATAGGAACGGATTAAAAAAAGTTAAAAAAAAAAGACCAATCTGTTTATATGATTCAAGAAAACACGCAAATCCATACACTGTTGATTTTGAATGAAGCATACCCCAAGTATATAATTTTCTTTTCTATTTTATTTTAACTAATGATTTTATTTACATAAGTGAACATGTAAATAAACAATTGAGAATTAATAATGGTGACTAATAATATTTTATGATAAGCTGCACATTAAGAAAAAAATAAGGTTGTAAGCAGAGAGACTGCCAGACATGAGGAAGTGAACATGGAGCATCACTCGGATGGATACATGGAGTATCCATGGAGGATGGCCTCTCGGGAGGTGACTGCTGGGAGCACCGAGCAGCGTGGGTGAGGAGGCCGAGGCTGCAGGGGAAGGACACGCCCTGCCTGCCCCCTTTGGACTCCGCAGAAAGAGGCAGGAATGCAGTTTCTGCCTCTTCTGCTGTGTTTAATCAGTCGGACAAACACCAGCTGCTTGGGAATCTTCCAGTCTGAAAGGGAGGCCCGAAACCCAGCCTTCTTGCAAGTAACGCTGGGCCTTTTCGAGTCGCTGACAAAAATCCACGCAGCCCCTCCCCGCCCATTGTCCCCCTCCACCACGTCCTGCGTGTAGGAGCATCCCACCCCATCTCGAGCGTCAGCCGGGGCTCCTCGTGCGAACACCAGCCCACTTCTGTCTTTGCTAAATGAAACAAGACTCTGGAATCAAATGTGTCTCCGGGTGTCTCTGATTTGTTCTCAGATAGTCCTCTAAACTTGGCCATGAATTTTTTTTTAGGAGACAGCCGTTGAGAACTGGCAGGGTTCACATAATTAAGATGCTTCTTGGGTTCCTAGTCTGTTTCCCCCTCAGACTGAGGCACTGGAGCTAACTAAATCCTTCATTAGAACAAATATTATTTGGTGCTTTCAAAAATGCTGTAGAAGTTTATCTCATAGAGAACAGATGGGTGCTTGCCAGCGGTTAGGGCCGGGGAGGGTTGGCTCTGGGGGCAGATGGCGCAGGGGCTTCCTTGTGGGGCTAGAGTCCTTCGATGTCATGAGCGTGAGTGTGATCACAGAACTGCACGCATGAGTGAGTCCGTGTAAATACTGGTGAAATCCACACAGCAGCTTTGTACCAGCACCCACTCCTGGGCTTTGATCCTGTTCCTGTAGTTTCGTAAGGACACCGTCATTTGAGGGAGGCTTCCCAGGTGGCGAGCAGTAAAGAATCCACCAACCAGTGCCGGAGACACAGGAGATGTGGGTTGTAAGACAGACAAATATAATAGTTGATTTTTTTCCTTAGGAAGTCAGGTTGACTTTAGGAAAGGAAAATGAATGCTATACCCTTGGAGAAACATACATGAGCTCCCGAGTACAGAGTATCAATCCGGAGGTTCAGGAGTATGTGGGGGAGGGCACTGTGTTCTTGCCCCCACTGCTTGCTCTGTCCTGCAGGAGGATGAGGGACCCACCAGCCTGGCTGAATGTGTCCTGCTCTTCTGTCTCTGGTGCTGGTTAATTTTTTTTCTCTTAATGAGACCCCAGGCTTCTCAGGTGGTCCTAGTGGTAAAGAGCCCGCCTGCCAGTGTAGGAGACGTAAGAGAGGCGTGTTCGATCCTTGGCATGGGGAGATCCCTGGAGGAGGGCCTGGCAGCCCACTCTAGTATTCTTGCCTGGAGAATCCCAGGGACAGAGGAGCCTGGAGGGTATGGTCCATGGGGTCACAGAGTCAGACACGACTGGAGTGAGTGAGCACACACGCTCGCAGCCCCATGCTATTCTGATGGACAACATCCACATCTGCAGCTGGGCCACTTTGTCCAACTCAGCTTGGTGGCAGAAGGATTCTTACGGGTTCTTTGCCCAGCTATGCAAGATTCTGTCATCATTAAATGTGAAGAGGCAGACTCTTTAAAAAAAAAAATTTCTATATAAATCTCTAGCAGCAAGGCTAAATAAGCCATAATTTACTTATATTAGGGAATGCTTAAATTAAATGAGTTAGGTCTCTCTGTAACGACGTGGACAGGTCTCCAAGATGTATCGTCTGAGGAAAAGAGCAAGCCACCGAGGCAAACATAAAACATAATGACGTCCACGTAAAAACCGGGTAACAAATAAGCCTCAGAGGGAGAACAGTCAGCCCGCTCTCCTCTCGAGAGATACACAAGTAGCTTGCCTCTGGGGAAGTGAGGAGACAGACCAGCTTCAGTGGCAACAGTGGGAGGAGCCTTTAAACACTGTCTACTAGATTGGGTTATAGACGTGAACTCATACATTAGCTACGTCATCCAAATTGCCACGGATCCCAGCTGAATTTATTTGGTGATAGTTCAGCCAGTTCACGAGCCCATTTCGAGGGAGAGCTGTTGTGTCTGGTGATGAAGGGGCTTGTCTGCAGTGTCTCCAGTCCAGCAGCCTGCTGGGAAGGCACCCACACGGGATCTCTGTATGGCACGGGGCTCTCCAGCCACCAGCAAAACGGAAGTCTTAATTAAAAGCCATAATATAACCAGCGTCTCCTTACTTTGTAATCACCTCTATACATCGCTATCATCTAAGGAAAGCCTGACGTATATAAACATTTAGTAATTACAATTTTCAAATTCCAAAAGAATCTTTGATGGTTTAGTTTGAAATTCTGACATTAAAATAAGATGCTTTAAATGTGCAAGTATTCAAACCACAAAAGTGAAAGAGTTAGTCGCTCAGTCACCTCCGACTTTACAATCCACATCCATGGATTGTAGCCCCCAAGGCTGCTCTGTTCATGGGATTCTCCAGGCAAGAATACTGGAGTGGGTTGCCATGCCCTTCTCCAGGGGATCTTCCTGACCCAGGGATCAAACCTGGGTCCCTGCATTGCAGGCAGATTCTTTATCGTCTGAGCCACCAGGGAAACCCTCAAACCACAAAGTCTAAATATTATTCATCAAAAAGATAAGGACTATCCTGATTAGCTTGGAGGAGGAAATGGCAGCCTACTGCAGCAGTCTCGTCTGGAAAATTTCGTGGACAGTGGAGTCTGGCAGGCTACAGTCCGTTGGTTGCAAAGAATCAGACAACTGAGACACACAGTCACACACACACACTCACACACACCCTAACTAGTTATCAATTTCTTCATTTCACCTCAAAGACTGTTTATTGTATGCCTACCGTGTGCAGGTGGTGTGTGAGCAGGCTGGTCCTGGAGCCTGAGAAGGGCTGTCAGAGGCTTGCTTGCCCAACACACAATGTCCAGTGTAATGGTTAGAATCGTACCCTGGTTACGTAAAATCACCTTCATCGGATGATCTGGTTTTGATAGTACTCTCAGGTTAACAAAAAGTTTTAAATAGAAATTTTTTAAGTCTTGCTTCCCAAGAAGTTTAAGATCGAAAAACGATGCTGGACTCACCGTCGGAGCAGAGCTTTTGGTGTTGCTTGCGTGGGTGACATTTAGACCCAAGCCTGGCTCGCCAGTGTGACTCACAAGAACACATCAGATGGTGAGAGCAGGGACCTTCCTGGTGCTTAGAGGGAGCAGCTTGAAGGAGCCTCGCTGCTCTGGGTGGCTGAGCAAGGCCCACCCCAGGGCTTCACTGAACAACAGTCTTTTCCAGAAGCTCCTACACCCTGAACTGCAGCCCTCAGTGACGGCCGCTTCCGTCCTCTGAGAGAGCTGTGGGGCATTCACACCAGGGTGACTTCCTGCCAAAAGGCTGCCATCATTTCACTCACCAAATTAAAAGGGCTTTTGAAGGGATGTCCATTCGAATATAAACATCTTCATCAGAAAGCATCACTGATTGCCTTCCTCCTGGGGAAGGAGGGCTTCTAACTTCTCTAGAGGTTTCACATTACACATTACTAGATGAGTCTCCATCCTGGAAGCCGCAATTTAAAACTCATCTAGAATACGCCTTCTGGATGCTTACAGATAATTCAAGAAGATGTCCTGGAAATGCAGGGCTCATCAGCCTCAAAATACTGTGCACTGGAGACCCACGGGTTTACTTTGGATGTATTACAATGTGATGGTGACTTTGAAAAGTCCTGATAGAAATGCTGGGAAATTTTCCAATGACGTTGCTACATTATAAAACTAAGATAGGAAAAGCAGGGTAGTAGATGCTTCCAATAGAACTTGAAATTCTCCTGTGTTATTTTTTCCTAAGAGGTCTAGATTTAGACTTCTAGGCTAGACTTCATCAGTGCCTATGAGAATTGGTTTAGTCAAAAACGTTTCTTCTCCCCCAAAGGTGTAGACGACAGAGCATCTGAGCAGAGCATTTCCCACGTTCATTATACGATAATGTCAGGCTTGTGACATATGACAGTGGGTTTCACACTCCACTTAATGAGAGGTTGCCAGTGCCTGGAGAAATCAAAAGTAAGATTTTCATGTATTGCGTGAAATGAAAAAAATATTGCCAGCCTGGGGATAGTGCAGCTTTGGTGTCTAGACCAGCCGCGTGTCTGTGGCATCGAGCGTGGCCGGACTTCCCATCATGTCTCTGTAGGTGACTGTGGGGCGTCCCCAGTGAGCAGGGCGGAACGTGTGCTCTGTTCAAGCCCTGCAGGTCCCTCTCACACGTGTGTGTTGGCGGTTCACTGCATGTGAGATGAGAAATGACTTTAGAGGATGCTGAGACAGATTTCTGCACACAGGTGGCCTTGCCGTCCCAGGAGAACCTACTGTGTCTGTCTCTCTCCTCCTCTTGCTTTGGTTTCCAGGAAGCCTAGAGACGATGTTAATGCTTAATTGCCAGCCTTGGTTCTGGTCCGGTGGCACATTCAGCCCTGTGCTTTAGGGAATCTCTCTCTCGGGGCTGATGAGTATGTTACGGTTGGAAGTCATCCTCCTTGTATTCGTCCTGACATTTCTCAGGTTGCAAAGCCCTTTCTCGTTTCTTCCTAAGTCCTGCTCCCCGTCTAGGACATTGGCTTATTTCTGCCTCGTAAATAAGTGTCCTGACTTTTCCGAGGCTGCTGAGCTTGTGTGCAGCCTGTCTCCAGAACCCTGCAGAGGCCCCTACAGGAGAGAAGTCAGGTGTGGGGACGCTCCCGCACTCAGGGGTGGTCACCAGGCAGGAGGTGGTGTTGCTCTCATTGTCCTGTCACTGTAGGCATGGTCCTTGGCTGCACGTGGATTTTAGGGTGTGAGGACTCCTGGTCTCCTCCCGCCGTGTCCAGGAAGGCAGCCCCCTTCCTGCACCTTCCCAGGTGAAAGCGTGGAGGAGGACGCCCTGGTCTTCCTGAAAAGTGAAGCGAGTCCCCGTGCGCCATGCCGACAGAGATCGCTGTGACGGCTGGCTGGCAGGACAGCTGCCTGGGGCCGCCGTGCGCCCGGGCTTGGGGCCCACGTGGGAGCTGCCAGGCTGGATTTATCTCTCGCCGATGGTTGACGCTGTCCTTCTGCGGGGACGACGGGCTGTCCTTCCCCCTGGCCTCCACGCTGCCCTCCATGTGGTGGTACACAGCCTGTCCTGCGTCCTGGGAACTTTGGATTAGCACTGATGCCAGCCTGAGCCCGTGATATTCGGTCCAGCATCCTGGGATGTTGGGAGAACTGGTAAGAGGTGAAGCCCCCGCTTCAGACCATGTTCACAGCTGCTCCTGGCCAGGAAAGTAACCGCCCAAGGAAGGTGTTGATTTCTCTGACCCCGAGAGACATTTCCGAATAAACTAGTGCCCTGCCTCAGGCACAGACACACAGGTGTGCCTGGAACGTCTCAGGCAATCGCTCAGTATTTGTGGGGAAGCCTTCTATAGCAGGGGCTCCCCGCCTTAACATCCCTGCCGGCCTCAGGCTTACCCGCAGGGCGTGGGGAAGCCTGTCCCTGAAGTTTAATTCAGCTGGTCTGGGGAGGGGCTCCGTGATTTAATTTCTCACAGGTTTCGGGTCATGATGATGCCACATAGAGACCATACTCCAGAAGCACTGTCCTAAGGCAGAGACGGGGGCTTGCTCTGTAAGGGCGTTCTCCAGACAGCACCGTCCTAAGGCAGAGATGGGGGGCTTGCTCTGTGAGGGCGTTCTCCAGACAGCACCGTCCTGAAGCAGAGATGGGGAATTGCTGTGTAAGGGCCAGTTAGAGTTTTAGCCTTTGTGGGTCATCAGGGCTCTGTCACTCAACTCGGCCATTGTAGCTACAGAGAAGATGTCAAGGAATGAGTAGAGCTGTGTTCCAATAAAACTTTATTTATAAAATCGGTGGTGTTCTTGCTTCAAAAAAAATGTGAATATTAAAAAAAAATTTTTTTTAACATTAGGAGACAGAGCCTTGTTCTGAGTGAATCTCTGAAAGCTCTCAGACGGGAACCAGTGTTAGAGTCTTGGCCGTTGGTCAGATCTCAAGACCGTGAAGATCACTAGCGTTTGTATGTGTGTGTGAGAGTGTGTGTGTGTGCGTGTGTGTGTGAGTGTATGTGAGAGTGTGTGTGTGTGAGTATGTGTGTGAGTGTGTGCGCGTGTGTGTGCATGTGTTTGAGTGTGAGTGTGCATGTGTGTATGCATGAGTGTGTGCGCGTGCGCGCGTGTGTGTGTGTGCGTGCGTGTGTGTGTGAGTCCTTCAGTCGTGTCCGATTCTTTTTGACCCTATGGACTGTAGCCTGCCAGTCTCCTCTGTCCATGGGATTTTCCAGGCACGAGTACTGGAGTGAGTTGCCGTTCCCTTCTCCAGAGGATCTTCCCTGACCCAGGGATAGAACCCAGGTCTCCTGCATTATAGGCAGATTCTTTACCGTCTGGGATGCATATGGTGCTTGGGAAATGGTGCTGGTTTGGGTGTGGGTCTGGTCTTACATGTGTTTCTGGAAACCTCGTCCAGAAGGAATTGGCCCAGACTCTGCTGCCTGGGTGCGGGGGCGCTCGGTTCAGCCTCACGAGCACACCCTGCCCCTGGCCCGCTCTGCTCCCGCCCACGCTGGGCGCTGGGGGCATGCATGACCACGAGCACCCCTGCCCCCCCGGGCCCACTCTGCTCCCGCCCACGCTGGGCGCCGGGACACGCACGGCCGTGTGGTCTGAGCCGCCTTGCTCGCCTGGGGCGCCTTGATACCCTGCTGGCTCTGGCTCCAGATGCGGTGGTTCTGGTGGAAAGCCCGACGTGTGTAGGTCACACCTGGGAAGAGAGGAGCTGCAGGTGTCTGGTGCCCGGCCCAGAACAGGAGCCCCGCCATCACAGGACATCAGAGGACGGGGCCCAGGTGGGCGGCCTGGACCGCTGCCGTGGGGACGGGAGGGGCAGGCCTGAGCTTGCCTTGGTCCTAGACGTGGTCCTCTGATTGTCTGTGTACCGCTTCTCCCTGCAGGACCCGAGGAGCAAGCACAAGTTCAAGATCCACACGTACGGCAGCCCCACCTTCTGCGATCACTGCGGGTCCCTGCTCTACGGACTCATCCACCAGGGGATGAAATGTGACAGTAAGTATGTTTTCTGTTCTTGTGGCATTCTCTGGGGCCAACAGGGCCCTGTGATGCTCAGTTAGCTTTCAGAAAATTGGTAGATTTCATTCAGATATGGACTCAATTACAAAAGTATAGAACCCCTCCACTGGCGAGGTTCTAGTTTATTATACGACTTCCTTGCCTAATTATGAACCCGAAAAAGCACCTGATTTAATGCAGTTGGTGCTGTCCCGTTTTTCATGGTAGGAATCTCCAATCACTGTTAAATGCAGGCTGGTCAAACCCCCAAGCAAATGCTATGTGTTGAAAGAAGACACCCCACCCCCAGATTCCACATTTGGTTCAGCTTCAAGATGAGCTGAGCATCCACTGGCATTATCCGCCCGTGTCTCCAATTAGTGGGTGGACTGTGGAAAAATCCAGTGGGCTCTCCTTGGAGCCAAAACCACAGCGAAAATAAGAACAGGGCTTGCTTTAAGTTCCCTCGCCTTGCGTAATTATGGGCAGATCAGATCCTACCAGGCCAGTGAGAGATGAAATCCCGGAAGACACCCACTCTCTCCCCTCCTTTCCCTTCTTGTTCTATGTGTGTGTGTGTGCCGACTGCAGGAGGAGAGAAAGACATCTATTTTTTTCATGGAAACTCTTTGCTTCGATTAATCTCATGTAATGAGATTCCCCCAGGCTATTTATTTGTTTCAATAAAATTTTATGTTTAGGGCAGAAGGAGGTAATTAGAGAAGGTAATGACGAGCCTGTTTTTCTGTAGACGAGGAAGAGTTTGGGTACAATCAGCATGCTGTCGCTCGATAGTGCTGCTGCTGTGGCCCACAGCCTCATCTGTCCCCACACGGAGCACAGACACGCTCCCACGTTGTCGTCCCTCAGTATCCGTGGTAACCCTCCGCGGATACGGGGGCCAACCGTGTCCTTCTCGGGACGGGATCCATGTCTAAGAGGACCCGTGCGGTTGAAACCCACGGCACTCAGGGTCAGCTATACACAGAAGGCAAACTGTGTGAACTTTATGGAGGAGGCGGGTAGCTTCTCAGAACGCAGGCTTCACCTTCCCGAGCCCTGGACCCTAATAGCCTCGAGAAACCTCTGTGGTCAGGTGGTTTCCTGTGCATCCAGAGACTGTCGGATTCCAAAGAGACCGCTTTCCGGGTTAGTGTGGATTCTAAGTGCGTTTGTAACTACACTTTTGACTGTTGTAAAACTTGGAGCAAAAGTGAATACTTGGCTGTGTTAGGCGCTCGACCGTAACAAGTTGAAGGTGACCTTGGGACATGCCCACTGACTCCGGGGGCAGAACAAGCCACGTGCCTCCCGCTGCACCCTCGTCCGTGTCGGCCAGGACCGTGACCCGTGCCCTTAAACAGGTGCCAGTTTAAGGGGTACCCTTTTGCTCTTCTGGGTGGACCCAGCATTGGGGGTGCTGCCAACTTTAACACAGGCCAGGAATGAAAGCATCCTCGAGGCTGAGCTGAGTCTCCATCGAGCATCCCCAGCAGCTCAGTTCATAGTTGCGTTAGGATCAGAGGATGTCAATGGTTACCCAGGATGTCCTAATAGTAAATAAATGCTATAGATTGAATTTATTAGCCAAATGTATTCTAATAAAAGGGCTTCTCCGGTGGCTCAGTGGTAAAGAATCCATCTGCCTGCCCGTGCAGGAGATGTAAGTAAGATGCGGGTTCTGTCCCTGGGTCGGGAAGACCCCGTGGAGGAGGAAATAACAGTCCACTCCAGCATTCTAGCCTGGAGGATCCCATGGATGGAGGAGCCTGGCGGGCTGCACCCTTGGGGTCACAACTAAAGTGACTTAGCATGCACGCATGCTAATAAAGTATCGTGCCCCTGGTTTATGTTAGGATTCTGCTTCAGATTCTGTTTATGGACTGTGTTCTCACCTGAAGCGGTGTGTTGCTTTGTGTCTTTAACTCTTTTCCTCAGAGTCTGAGGGGCTCTGGGCTGCTGCCTGTGTCTCTGGGCTGCTGTCTGGGCTCCGTGCTGGAGCAGGAGGAGTGTGAGCCAGCGGTCGGGGGCCAGACCCCTCCCCTGACGTGCACGGTGGAGACCCCCTCTCCCCATGCTCCTGCACCCTGTAGCGTGATGGTGCTGTGGGCATCCCTGCTTGGTGGGGAGTGAGCTGCCCCCTGCAGGCTCACCTCGCAGCGGGCAGAGCAGGAGCAGTCGCTTCCCGGGACGCACCAGCTCTGAGTGAGGCGGCTGACACAGGACGCAGCCCGGGTCCTTTCTCTGCCGCCTGCCTGGCCCATGGCCGTCCCAGAGGTGCTGGCCTTGACTCCTTCGAGCTCTCCCCGAGCGAGGCGGTCAGTGCAGGTCACAGCACAGCTTCTCGAGAGCCCTGTGCTTCACGAGGCTTCTTGCTGTTTAGTCCATCGTGTTAAAGTTAAGCGGGCTTCCCTGGTGGCTCAGCTGGGAAAGAACCTGCCTGCCAGCGCAGAAGATGCAGGAGCCGAGGGTTCAGTTCCTAGGTCGGGAGGATCCCCTGGAGGAGGAAACGGCAACCCACTCTAGTATTCTTGCCTGGAGAGTCCCATGGACCGAGGAGTTTAGCACGCAAAACGAGAGTGGCAAGGAAGCTCTGCTTGAAGTGTCAGAAGCACCTTGTGGTGCCCCCGGGGGATTCTTGAGGGCTCCAGGGGCCGCCCACTCCTTCCGGGAGCCTGCGGTGCGGGGCCCGTGGAGCCGGAACGCCTGACAGAGGCTTATGCTTGTGTTCCGTGCACAGGACTCTCTTCAGGGTGTCTTTAGTTCTCCGCAATAAGACTGACCTTCTTTAGCCCTCCCCCTGTCTCGCCCACGTAATGTCAGCTGGTGAGGAATGCCTTGTCAAGCCAGGCGTGTATTTGTTTTACGCAGAATAATATTTAAATATTTGAAGATAGGTTTAAAATATCACTCACAGGTTCTTTTAAAAACAACAACAAACAAAAGCAATGCACATAAGCCTCCTTGGAGATAAAGAGTTCGCTGAGGAAAAGAACATTTTCTGAATATCAGATACTCAGCCACACAAATTCTCAGGAAGGCATAAGAAATTATTTGGCAGCAAGAATCCCGTTTAAAATGTGTGCATTGCTGCCTCTGTGTACACAGAGTATTCATCAGTCCCTGTTTGTACGCACTCACCTGCCTGGATCGTGTTTGCTGTTGACACTGTAGGCACGTTCGGGAGGCCAGGCGGAGGTGGCCTGCTTCAGCTGCGGCTGGACAGACATGGATGGAGTATTTCAGGGATGTGTCACTCGCAGGAGCCTGTGCTGTGAGGGGCAGCTGCTAGCAGTTCTTTATGTCACCGACGCTCGACAGCAGAGTATCGAGTTGGAGGGCGGCTCAGTTCTGCTTGTGTTCACGCAACTAAAACACAGAGGCGGGGGTGGCTCCAGGCCACGCGCAGCCTCACGCTTTGCCTTCTTGATTCGCAGCCTGCGATATGAACGTGCACAAGCAGTGCGTGATCAACGTGCCCAGCCTCTGCGGGATGGACCACACAGAGAAGAGGGGCCGCATCTTCCTGAAGGCTGAGGTCACGGATGAAAAGCTGCACGTCACAGGTGAGGCGCCTCCCCCGCCGTGCGGCCGGGCTGCCCGCAGGCCTTCAGACCAGGGCGGCCGGCCCTGAGGCCGGGCTGGACGCAGAGCCACGGCTCACGTGCACCGCCTCCTGGGTTCCCAGACACTCGGCGTCCCGCGAGGCACGAGCGCCGTGTGGAGAAGGGCTCTGAGGCATGGCTGTCCCCCTGGAGATGGGTGGGCCGCCAGAAGCCATGGCGCCAAGGTGCCCTGGTGAAGGTGCAGCCTGGGTGGGGGCAGATGCAGGGTGGCCCAGGTGTTCCAGTGCGTCGGGCTGTGTGAGGCGGCCGTGATGGAAACAGCAGCGCTTTGGGGCATATATACTCCTCTGCTGTGCGTGGGGTGCTGAGAAATGCACGCAGATTAATTTACTATATTTCACAACTGCCGGATCACTAGCGTTGTTTTCCAGAAGAGGAAACCGAGGCCCCAGGAGACTGGGTCCTGCAGAGTCACAGCGTGAGTGGGGATCCCAGGCCCTGTGCTTCCATCCATCACCCCCCCGCAGCACTTACCCACGAGAGCCCGGCCGCGGTGGCTCCACGTCCGTGTCCCTGGCCGGGCGCCCCCCTCGGGCCGTGTCGCAGCACAGGTTTTCCTCTGGGCTCCTGTGAAATCCACGCTCAGCCGCGGGGCCTCAGGGTGACTGGATGTGTCTGCCGCAATGCCCACTGAGCTGAGTTAGGGTGGAAGCCCCAGATGGCAGCCACTTTCGCTCCTTGTTCTGGGCCCACTGTGTCCCACTCGACAGACACGCCCTCCTCCTGGACAAGGACACCCACTCTCATGAGATGGGACTCGTGGGACTCATGGGACTCTCATGGGACTGTGTTCCCACTTGCATTTAGGAATTCTAGGCTATCACAGAAATGGAAGCGCCGACTAACTCTTACTGTAAAAATGGAAGGTCTTATAGAAAAATAAAAGACTCGGAGGGTGTGCTGAAGGAAAGAGCTGGGGTGGGGGAGGCTGTCCCAGAGAGAGCTCGCTTTGGGGAACTTGCTCATGTTTCTGTCTTTGAAAACTAATCGTTTTCTACCCCGTGCTGTCCTGTCGGTAAGAATTCAGGGAAAATCAGAGGGTCTCAAGGTGTTGCAAGGGGAGGGCCCCTCGCTTGGCCACGGGGACCTCACGAAACGAACCACACGCAGCTGATGGCCAGCGTGGGGTCTTGTGTGAAGTCCCCACGGCAGACACGGGCTCCCTGTGACTCTGTGTCTCAGAGAAGTTGCTTTATTTTCTCAGAACCTCCCGACCTGCGTCCTTGCACACGGGGCTGCGATTCTCACCTGCGTTCCCTCTGGTTGGACTGATGCTGCGGGGTTTGGGGGGATCCACTCTGGCTGATGACCGGGCCCCTGGGCCCAGAGCAGGCGGACCCTGGGGGTTGGTGCACGAACCAGTCCACACCATCGCAGCCTCTCACTGACCTCTCTCTCTTTTCTACTAAGGTTCCTCCATTGTCAGAGTCACGTAGTGGGGCAGGGAGCATAGAGCTTCAGAGAAAATCACCGTAAAGCAGAGGCTCACCGAGTGGTAAGGGATGGAGCGGCGTAAGGCAGAGCGCCTGTCTTTTGCCCTGAAAGCTCTGTGGTGGCCCCTGCCCCGCACGTGAGCAGGCAGACCTCAGCCGGGAGGGTCTTGGCCCCACCTCAGGCAGGACCACCTGGCCTTGGGTTGCTCACAGTCCTGGTGCTTCTGAACATAGACCCCAGGCTGTGCGCGCTAGACTGGCCGCATCATTCCCAGGCTGCTGCCTGAGGGTTCTGGCTCCGCCGAGCCTCAGGAGTGGCAACAGGGTCCCGCTGGGGCGGCTCAAATACCCAGTGCAGGAGAAAGACCCACCAGGGCCCCGCTGGGGCAGCTCATAGTACCTAGTGCAGGAGAAAGACCCAGCTCGCAGGGACAGCAAGGCAAGCCTCCTGGGGCTCAGGGGCTGATCACGCCGTCGTCACCAAGAGTTGAACTTGACTGTGGAATCGTCTCGGGGGAGACACCTCCACTGAGTCAGACTTTTCACGCATGGAAGCCAACCAGTGGCATCTCCGGCTATAGTCCAGGCACGTCGCTGGAGAGTGGTCTGCTTGTTTGTGCAGAGAGTTGCTCTGCTCCAGGACCGTGAACTCCGCAGCTCCTTAATACTAGCAGCAGCTCGGTGACTGAGCACGTCCCCGCAGAGGGGCACCTTTGAAGCACTTCTCCTGAGTGACTTGTTTAAACCTGTGCAGAAACTTATTATCCTTATAGAGGATGAAACCGAGGCACGAAGAAATTAACTTGCCCGAAGTCACACAGATTGTCAGTTTAATGGAAGCCTGTTTAATGTATACAAGTAGAGATATTCTGATGACGGTACCAGGAAGGATTGGAATCTCGTCTTAGCTAAGGCTGCTGTAACAATACCATGGACTGAATTTCTTTTGGTTCTGGACGACGGGAAATACAAGATCAAGGTGTCTATTGACCGCTTCTGGACAGAACCGTCTTCCTGGCATGGGGTGGCTGCCTCCTGGCTGTGTCTCAGGGAACAGGGGGGTGAGAGGAGGTTGAGAGTGGGCAGTGGGCGGCAGAGGAGGGCCCCGTGCTGTGGAGGCTTCAGGGCACCGTTCCCACCCTGAGGGCTCCTCACGACCTCTTCACCCCAAGGCCCCGTCCCTGCACCATCCCCAGGGGGTTAGGGCCTCAGCGTACAAACCTGGGGGCACAGACATTCCATCCACAGCAAATCTGATTTAAAAACAGTGGTTATTTGTGTGCAGGAAATTCAGTCCTAAATATAGAATGCCAAACTAAGGGAAATAACTAATTAGTAATCATTTCTTTAAAATTTATAGAGTAATTTTAGATGTTCAGAATCAGAATTAGCCTGGCTTCAAGGAGAACGGAAGTATAAATAGTAAATAGTGACTAGCGGCGCTTGGAGAAGACGATGGCACCCCACTCCAGTGCTCTTGCCTGGAAAATCCTATGGACAGAGGAGCCTGGTGGGCTGCAGTCCATGGGGCCGAGAAGAGTCAGACACAACTGAGCGACTTGACTTTCACTTTTCCCTTTCTTGCACTGGAGAAGGAAATGGCAGCCCACTCCAGCGTTCTTGCCGGAGAATCCCAGGGACGGGGGAGCCTGGTGGGCTGCCGTCTATGGGGTCACACAGAGTCGGACACGACTGAAGCGACTTAGCAGCAGCAGCAGCAGCACTTGCGGTACCAAAAAAAAAAAAGTGACAAAAGCCGATAGCACAGAGTCCCCTTCATCCTTCACCCAGCAGCTCCCAAACCATAGCTCAAGTATCAAAGTAGCCACATTTTTCATAGTACCTGATACATTTGTGAACCACAGGTAACAGTGTTAGTCATTGGAAGTATTTTAAGAATCAAGGAGTGAGATCAGATATCGTGTATTAACACATATGTATATGAAATCTGGAAAATTGGTACTGATGAACCTATTCATAAGGTAGGAACAGAGACACAGACATAGAGGCGAGACTTGTGGGCGCTTGGGGGAAGGAGAGGGTGGGGTGAAGGGAGAGAGTGGCCAGGAAGCATATACGTCGCCACGTGTAAGATGGCAGCCGGCGGGGAGCTGCTGTACTGCGCCGGGAGCTCGGCGTGGGGCTCTGCGTAGGGCCGGATAGGGGCAGGATGCAGGTGGAAGGACACTCAGGAGGGCGGGGTAGACGCGCCCTGACAACGGACTCACGTGTTGTATGGCGGAGCCCGACACAGCGCTGTAGGCAACTGCACGCCAATAAGAAGACGAGAGCCAGAGAGAAGAGATCCGACTTCCCTGTCCAGGATGGGAGGAACCCAGACAGGCCGCCTCAGGGGCGCCCCGCCCCTCGCGCCACCGGCCCGGACCCCTCCTCCCCCAGCAGATCTGGCCCCAGGGTCGTGACAGGCTGTTTCGGTAGCACAGCTGCTGTCCCGCGTCCTGCCCAGGCCCCTGCTGTCCACAGGACTGGACGTTTCTCTGTGCTGAGCCCGGCAGCCCTGTTTCACGGACACCCGCAGTGCGCAGCCACCGAGCGCTGGCCTCTGAGCTCAGAGGGCAGGAAGCCGCGGGGATGAGGCGGGAAGTGGCAGCGCTGGAGCTTGAGCCCAGGTCTGACTCCCGAACCCAAGGCGGAGGCCCTCCCACGTCTCTCATCAGTTTAAGAATCTCTTTGGGGTAAACAGCAAACTGGTAAGTATTTGCTCAGCCCACATCAGCACCCTGCAGGTTCTCCGACATGACGGAAGGTCTAAATGTGGGACTGACACCCTAGGGAGAAACGGTACCGCGTGGAGCAATTCACGGACGAGCCATGTCCACATGGTACTGAGTGCTCGGTTCAGGGCTGCTGGACGGTCGCTGCTGAGAGGTGCTGGAGAGGCCCCTGGAGGAGGCCGAAGGACGGGGGTGTTTGAGAGGCCAGAGGGAAGAGCGCAGCAGCGGGCGAGGGGAGGTGAAGGGATTAGCCGGCCTTGGCTTTTCCAGGGGTTGCGCATGGATGTGAGAGCTGGACCATCAAGAAGGCTGAGAGCCGAAGAATTGATGCTTTTGAACTGTGGTGTTGGAGAAGACTCTTGAGAGTCCCTTGGACTGCAAGGAGATCCAACCAGTCCAGTCTGAAGGAAGTCAACCCTGAATATTCATTGGAAGGACTGATGCTGAAGCTGAAACTCCAGTACTCTGGCCACCTGACATGAAGAACTGACTCATTGGAAAAGACCCTGATGCTGGGAAAGAGTGAAGGCAGAAGGGGACAACAGAGGATGGGATGGTTGGATGGCATCGTCGACTCAATGGACATGGGTTTGAGCAAGCTTCAGGAGATGGTGAAGGACAGGGAAGCCTGGTGTGCTACAGTCCATAGGGTTGCAAAGGGTCAGACACGACTGAGGACTCACAACACACACACACAGTGAGAACACAGACATCAAGGACAGCCGGTAACAAGCCAGGCTTCTGCTGCACGTGCACGTGGCCTCGGGCCGCGCTCTTAAACCCTAAGTGCTCATGCTAATTGTTAGATTAGCTCCATTTCCATTTGACCTGTGCAGACTCACTCAGTTTGAAAATAATAGCTGTGAAAAGAAGAGAGGCAAAAAGCAAAGGAGAAAAGGAAAGAGATAAGCATCTGAATGCAGAGTTCCAAAGAATAGCAAGAAAAGAAAGCCTTCTTCAGCGATCAATGCAAAGAAATAGAGGAAAAGAAGAGAAGGGGAAAGACTAGAGATCTCTTCAAGAAAATTAGAGATACCAAGGGAACATTTCATGCAAAGATCGGCTCAATAAAGGACAGAAATGGTCTGGACCTAACAGAAGCAGAAGATATTAAGAAGAGGTGGCAAGAATACACAGAAGAACTGTACAAAAAAGGTCTTCATGACCCAGATAATCATGATGATGTGATGACTAATCTAGAGCCAGACATCTTGGAATGTGAAGTCAAGTGGGCCTTAGAAAGCATCACTACGAACAAAGCTAGTGGAGGTGATGGAATTCCAGTGGAGCTGTTTCAAATCCTGAAAGATGATGCTGTGAAAGTGCTGCACTCAATATGCCAGCAAATTTGGAAAACTCAGCAGTGGCCACAGGACTGGAAAAGGTCAGTTTTCATTTCAATCCCAAAGAAAGGCAACGCCAAAGAATGCTCAAACTACCACACAACTGCACTCATCTCACATGCTAGTAAAGTAATGCTCAAAATTCCGCCATGGCTGGGCCAGTTTCAGGAGCCAGAATTCTCAGCCGCAGAAAAGGGCCCTGCCCTTGGACTCAGGAATCCTGACTTCCACCTCATGTTAGCTATATACACTAACTTCTCTGCACCACCTGTATTCTTTAAAACCAGAATCATACTGACAAGGATCATGATGAGTCTCCATTCATTCAGTAGGATGCCTGAAGACAGCAAAATTCTGGCAAGAATGTACTTAACACATCTCAAAACTCTGAAGTTCAAACAGATTTCCTTATGCCTAAAACTTGCCATTCAACAAGCCCCTTTCTGGCTTGAAGAGATATGGAGCCACAAACCCTGAATGTACTCTGCCTGCAAAAACATTTTGCTATTCTGTTGTTTCTAATCCCAAACTTGCTGTTGCTATTTAAGCCTGTCATCCCATCAGCACTGCTGTTTGTCAACAGCACAGTTCCTGGAGCACCAACCTGGATGCCCGTGCTAAGCATTTCGACATGCTGCCTTCCCATTCCACGTGAGCCAGACAAGCTGGCTGACACCTACACGTGACTGACCTCCACGCGGCCACTGCCTGAGACACTTCAGGCACAGGGTGGGCCGTGTGGATGGCTCCAAGCACCCAGCCTCATAAATGGAAAACTACTGCACGCCCTGCATCCTATGGTCTGAGGGTCATCTTTGTACAGAAAGGTCTACCACGGCCATGGCAGAATCTGCCTCCAGGGACACCAATCACTGCTGGACTCAGTGTGGCTGGCACTGTGCTGGAGCTGCCTTGGTCTGACCAACACAGACCTATCTAGGTTACTCTTTGGGAGCTGATATGTATTCATGGCTTGTTTTGTGAACTCCTTTCTAACCATGCTATGCTTAGACTTCTGGAAGTGAGTCTACGTTCCTAAGACCATTTAGTCATGGGGGATAAGGGCTGCCTTGCAGATGCTGGGTGGTCAGAGGCACCCAGAATGGGATTCAAATGCTATCTGAAGACAGCCAGGTGTCTAAGGATAATCATCATGTCTTATGTACTAGAGTTGAATATACAGCTAAATATATATGCTAAATATCCCTTGTACCCTCCTCAAGTATTTATGTGGCTGAGGCCAAGATGATACAGTTGGGCTTATTCTAAGGATCTGTATTACTGGAAGCTGTTTTCATATACCCCAACTGGGTTATTTAACCCAAAATTCAACGGTGGTAGATGCCTGAGTCTGAATAAATTATAAAATCATTATGCTGGGAATGGTCTTGTTTTTAAAAGGCTCAATTCTGATGTCATTTTAATTGAACTACAAATTCCCTGAACATTTCTGCATGCAGGCATGTTAATTCAAACATTTATATTACAACCAGTTTTTACATTTTGCACAATGCACTTTCAGACCTCTGTGCAATTTAACAATTAATCCTGCATTTTGTATTAAGACACGTGCAATACATACAGACACTAATTTCTCTATAGAACAAATATATTCTCCCTTGGAGGGGGAAAAAAAAAACTGCTGAAGAATGAATGCTCATGGTGGTATGCATATCAATCAGCTTGCGGGGCTTTACACATAATGCATATGGATTTAGGGTCTTGGGATAATAACCTGATAGCATTGAATAAGCAGAATGGATATTGAGGGCAAAACGAAGACCTTTATCGATGAGTAATGAACCCAGAGGAGTGAAATGACAGCAGAAAAAAATAAATGGGGGAACATTTTCCCCACCCCCACCAGCAGACAGCCAGGGGAGAAAGGGCCTGAGTCCCAAGTGCACAGCTTCATATATCCTCAGCCAAACGTATGCTGACTATGTGTTCATGACAGTCCTCTGAGGATCAGCACAGCAGCACGCAATTTGCTAGAATATTTTTATCTGTGGTTGCCCCACAGAGCACCACCAACCCTCTGCAAAAGTGGTTCAGGGGCTGAGAAATGTTGATGCCACACATGCTCCAAGAAGGTAAGAAGAGTTTTACTTCTCACACAATGAGGATTTCTGGGGGCAAGCAGGCACCCTAGCCATTCTGCAATTGCCTAAACAAAGGGAAGCACTTTGGTTTCCATTGGGCCTCCCAGGTGCTGCTAGCAGTAAAGAACTTGCCTGCCAAAGCAGGAGACATAAGAGACATAGGTTCGATCCCTAGGTCGGGAAGATTCCCCTGGAGGAGGGCATGACATCCCACTCCAGTATTCTTGCCTGGAGAATCCCATGGGCAGAGGAGCCTGACAGGCTATAGTCCATAGCGTCTCAAAGAGTCAGACACGACTGAAGTGACTCAGCACGCATGCACATGGTTGGGCCAGGGCTAGGGTGGATAGCAGCTGGGTTTACATGGTTTGAACTTGCTGCCAGCACCCAGGGAAGGAGAGTCTGTTTTCTTGTTGGTTTGCCCAGAGATGGGACACAAGGGGATGAAGGAGGGTGGGGCTTGAATTTTGTCAGCAGTTAAAAACCAAAAATGGAGCCAGAATATTTATTACAATCTTCCTACCTTCGACCTGTCATTTAGCGATTTAAAACCCGACTCTGAAATTTACCTACTGTGTGACTCAACCTCCTTAAACTCTCTCATCAGTAAAAGTTGTATAACATTTACAGTAACTGATGTCACACATATCAAAGCAAACTGCCCCAGTGCCTGCATATAACAGATGCTCAATAATTGTTCTGAATCTCAATCTGGAAATTCGAGGGAAGAAAAATCTGTTTCCTTCACTGAATACTATCTCTACCTTTAGTTTGTGTTCTTATGAAAACCAGAGTGAGTCCATCAGCTCTAGTAAAGATTCCTGAAACTATTTACCAGACTCTTTGGACAGCACGGAGATCAAACCAGTCAATCTTGAAGGAAATCAATCCTGAATATTCACTGGAAGGACTGATGCTGAAGCGCCAATACTTTGGCCACCTGACAGGAAGAACTGATTCATTGGCAAAGACCCTGATGCTGGGAAAGGCTGAAGGCAGGAAGAAAAAGCAGGGACAGAGGATGAGATGGTTGGATGGCATCACCAACTCAACAGACATGAGTTTGAGCAAATTCCAAGAGATAGTGAAGGACAGGGAAGGCCAGTGTGCTGCAGTCCCTGAGGTCACAAAGAGTTGGACATGACTTAGAGAATGAACAATAAAAAACTGGGATAAGAGGTGAGAAAGGGTGAGTAGAAGGGGCTATAAGGTTGGTGGTGGTGGAAGGGGCAGTGCAGAGGGTGACGCCCCCAAGAAGTATCACAGAACATATTTGTCTGAAGCATCTCTGCTGGTCAGAGTGACAGGCAGGCATCCAGGCAAGACAAAGTACACCTTAACCGGTGGGGTGGGTGAAGATAGGAAATGGTGCTATAGGTTGAACTGTAGCCCTTAATCCCCACTGTCTCAGAATATGGCCTTATTTAGAAATGCAGTCTTTGCAGAGTAATCCAAGTCAACTTGTAATCAAGTTAAGATGAGGTCATAGTTCATTAGAGTGGGTCCTAAATCCAGTATGACTGATGTTCTTATAAAAAGAAGAAAAAGAGACACCAGGACAGATGGACAGTCAGGGAGCCTGCTGTGTGATGACAGACACAGAGATTCCCGTGACGCACTGCCAGCCAGGGGACACCAGGGATTGCCAGCCACTGCCAGAAACAGTCAAGGAAGGATTCTCCCCAGGGTCTCAGAGGAGCACGGCCCAGCTGACACCCTATTTCAGACTTCTGGCTCTGAGAACTGTGAGAGAATAAATTCTGTTGTTTAAGCCAACCTGTGTGTGGTACTCTGTTACATCAGCTCTAGGGACCTATTGATAATACAATAGAGAAAAAAAAAAATCACCTGTTACTTTCACTTTTTTCCTTCTTTGAAGATTTGAGCATGTAATTTTACTCAAGATTGGGACAACTGGGGATGCTTTCATTTTTTGCTTTCACAATGATGACCCAATTACCTTTATATAGTGCCAATTACCCTTTAATTCCTCAAAATTATTTTAAATATAAATGAGAAGATGTTTTCTATAAAATATCTAGGATTTTGGCTTATATCAATTTTTATACTCCATTGTTAATAGTATAAAAAACTCATAAATAGAAGATAAATGGTGAATTTCTGCAAGATCTGTGAGCGAAGACAAAATGTTAACAGTGATTATTTCTGGACTACTGGAAACTGTCAGATTTCATTTTCTTGGGCTCCAAAATCATTGTTGGACAGTGACTACAACCATGAAATTAAAAGATGCTTGCTTCTTGGAAGAAAAGCTATAACAAATCTAGATAGCATATTAAAAAGCAGAGACATCACTTTGCTGATAAAGGTCCATCTAGTCGAAACTATGGTTTTTCCAATAGTCATGTATGAATGTGAGAGTTGGACCATAAAGAAGGCTGAGTGCCAAAGAATTGCTGCTTTCGAACTGTGGTGCAGGAGAAGACTCCTGAGAGTCTCTTTGACTGCAAAGAGATCCAACCAGTCAATCCTAAAGGAAATCAATCCTGAATATTCATTGAAGGACTGATGCTGAAGCTCCAATACTTTGGCCACCTGATGTGAACAGCTGACTCATTGGAAAAGACCCTGAAGCTGGGAACAACTGAGGGAAAGAAGAGAAGGGGATGACAGAGGATGAGATGGTTGGATGGCATCACGGACTCAATGGACATGAGTTTGAGCAAGCCCAGGGAGATAGTGAAGGACAAGAAAGCCTGGTGTGTTGCAGTTCATGGGGTCCAAAGAGTTGGACACAACTTAACAAATCAACAACAACAATAATGAGATTACAAGTAATTTTTCTTTTTTTGTAACTTTTAAAGTTTCCTCATTGTAATAAAAATGTATTTCCAAAAGGAACATACTTTACTTCCCAGAGATATTATCATTTTCATAAAAGTAAAAACAAGTTAAGATTCAGTGCCTTGTCTTTATGGGTTTTTGTTTTGACTTCTAATCCTGCGGCTTGGGGTGTGTTCATAGCCTGTGGATTAGGCCTGAGAGGACTGGATCAGGACATGCAGTGGCAGGAACATCTTCCAGAAACTGGAAAAAATGAACTTATTCTGCCAGCACAAGAGGCTCAGGCCAGAGAGTGTGAGGGTGATCTTTTCTGATTTCGTATAATAATATGGATAGTCTTCTCATTCTCAGGAATTTTCACAAACAAGCCTTCAAGTCCAGCTGCTTATAAGTGTCTTTGCAACAAAAATCAAACATACTTAGTAAGATAAATGGAGAACTGATGTTCTGCAATGACCACATACACTTTCTTACTGCCTCTGTCTTCTGCTATTTACTAAAATTACATTATCGGCAACAAGACTTAGAACACTTTGTTAAGTAAGACATTGCAGTCTTGGCCCAAGAAACAAACAGACCATTGGACATCCGATTTATGACAAAGACCGCACTGCACATCAGTGGGGAAAGGATCTTTTCCATCACTGTTGCCGGGTCAATTAGATATTCACACAGGAAAAAATATGCATCCCTATCTCATATCATACACAAAAATGAATTCTAAATGGAAATCTAAATGGGAAAAGTAAAAAAGTACAAGTTCTAGAAGACAATATAAAGTGATACCTTAATGATCTTTAGGTAAACAAACATTTCTAAATGAGGACACAGAAACCACTAACAAGGAAGGAAAAGACTGGTGAAAAGGACTTAATGAAAATTTAAAACTTCTGTTCATCAGAAAACATCATTAAAAGGGTAAAATATGAAAGCTATAGATGGGGAGAACATATTTGCAATAAAACCAACAAGAGCCTCTCAACCTGGAGCATTTAAAGAATGCTTACAAATCAAGGGGGAAAAGGAAACTGACTCCATTTTTTAAAAATAGCCAGACTTCTAACGGCATTTCACAAAAGAGAATATACAAGTGGTCAGTAAACATATGCAAAGATACTTACACTTTAGTCATCAGGGAAATGCAAGTACATTCAGGATGAAATCACACACACACACACACACACACACACACAACACACACATAGTAGAAGAGCTAAAATCAAGAAAACGGACAGCTCCAAGTTTTGAAGAGGATATAGAATCACTAGAACCACTTGTGTATACTGGCTAAAGAATAAATTGGTACAACAAAAGAAAACTGGTGACTTCTACTGAAACTGATCACATACACCTCCTAAGACCCAGCCATTTCACTCCTGGGTTCGTACCCAATAGAAATATGCACATATGTGTAGTAAAAGATCTGTACAAGATTTTTCACAGTAACATTATTTTTAACAGCCTCAAACTAAAAACAATCTTAAAACTCCATCAACAGGATACTACATGAGGAGATACATGAATTGTGGTGTATTCATACAGTGAAATATTACACATCAATGAAAGTGAAAAAACTATTGCTATACATTATGATATCGATGAATCTCTCAAACATAATGTTAAAAGAAGACACAAAAGAGAAATGCAGTTAGATCTGTTAAAACATGATGTATGTGGTCCTAAAAATCACCACACTACGCAAAATCATGCAATTAACACCATAGGGCCTAAGGAAAAAAGACAAAGGGGCATAGCACTCAAAAGCCTTGCCAGTAACACACAAAAGACACGAAAAAAGACAGACATTTAATCAAAGTAGTTACATGGTTTCACACATGTAAAATGGTTAAGAACTGTGCTGATCCCTGGGTCGGAAAGATCCCTTAGAGTAGGAAATGGCAACCCACCCCAGTGTTCTAGCCTGGGAAACCCCATGAAGAGGAGACTGGTGGGCTACCGTCCATGGGGTCACAAACAGTCGACACAACTAACTGACTGAACACACACGAATGCGCGCACACACACACAAATGCTAACACAAACAGTACCTCAGGTTCACAACGATCTTAAGTTTGCTTATGGAGGTAGGTGTCAGAGGGGTTGCAGCTTGCAGGTTATCACGTAGAGGGGGAAGGAGGGTCAGCTGACAGCGGATGGAGTGTTACAACAGTACACAGGGTAGCTGGGCGTGGCTCGTAACAAGCTAGATGAACTGAGGCGGCTGGTAGAGCTGAGGTGTGTGCGTGTTGAGTATTCCTACTGGGCTCGGCTCAGCTGGGTGCAGTCTTCGGCATTCACCTACAGTTTCTTGAGGACAACCCTGTGCATAAGCAAACACTAAATTGCATTATGCTCAAATTGTTCCCTAATGCATCAGTCAGGATGGAAGTTTGCATTCCCAAAACAAGCATTATAAGCAGAACTGATAGTATCTTATTCTTCTGTTTAAATAAGGGTCAAACACAAGCACAATTAATCAGCGACATTACACATCAGCTTGTTGTTTACCCTAGAGCGGCTTGTGACTAGGAAGGATCACAAGGAGAAACTTCTAGAGCACGAGGTATTGGCTAAATAGGTATGTTCAGTTTATAAAAATTCATCCTGCTTTAGTCTATGCTTAAGATTAATGCACTTTAATTTACGTATGTTATAGTTTTAAAGAAACGTTCAAGAAAACTTTATAGACTGAAAGACAAAATCTACCACTTTTAGGAAGGCTTCCTGGGCTTTTAGGATAAGTACTGAAATTTTCCTGCCCCACTGGATAGACATCCATTTCCTCACAAAACACACTAGGGTACATGTGATAGTCATGTCACATTTATATATTTTTTTTCAGGCAGTGTTCAGTGGCTTATACGCATACTCTGAAGAATAACAAAGTAGGACTCCTAAATTCTCAACTCCAGACAGATACTTTAGCAGAAACACCAGCATTTCCTCAGCAATGTGATGTGAATGTAGCACCGAGGAAGGAGCTAGGTGACATGGGTTCGAGTTCAGCTCTGCCATTTTCTAGCTCGCTGGGTCTGGCAAGTTACTTCATCTAACTTCTAGTTTTCTCACCCACTGAATATGTATAATAATTCTGTTCAATCTGTATTACAGGACTGCAATGCAAATGGCAGTGCTTTGCAAAATGTAAAGAGAGATACATAAGATCGCAATACAGTATTTTCTCTCTTGTGTTTCCCTGAAATTTGGCTTAAGCCTCCTCTTTCCTTGTTGGTGTACATCAACGATGTTGTGGACACCAAAATTCCAAATAACAAGGGTGGCTGCCATTAGCCTTGATTTTTAATAACAGCCCCGTAAGTAATGAGGGGCTTCACAAAGGCATTTTGATGGTGATGGTAGTGAGGGAATCTCATGCTCTGATGGACTAATGTCTTCATCAGGAGCACACATGTCCACAAGGCATCTGGAGGTGTGTGCAGGTCTAGAGGCATTGTAAAGCCTCATGCCTACCAGGCTGGAGTCAATACTCACGTATCTGTGTTTAGAGAGAGAAGTTTTCATTATAGCTAACACTTTCCCCATTCCATTCCCCCTGACCCCATCCTCTTCCTAAGGCCCACCCCCCACCATCCTGTCTCCTAAATTTTGAGTTTGTTTTTCCTATCAAATTAAGCAAATTGAAGAGAGTACAAAAATCTGATATCTAAAAAGTATGCCTCTAAATACAGATGCTGACTATTTGAATACGTTTGTTTGGATTATCCATATCACTGGATATGTGAATGTCTCCTAGAGCTGCTGGGTTGTTAACTCCTTCCAGAATCTCACTATAAAGTCTACCCACTAAACTCAGTGGGAGAAGGTCACACACAGAATAATGCTTGCTGCTTCTCAGCCATAGTACAGCTCTTCCAGGCTTGAAGAGGAGGACATTGGAAGGGAAACTAGAGATTTCCCATATTGCTAACCAATGCAGGTATTAACAGGTCAAATGATGACAGTATTTTAAGGGTGACATAAGAGTATTTCAATTAGAATCATTAGGAGTGTTCATTAAAATAAAATACATATTTGGGGTGCTACCCTAGACCTACTGAATCCGATTCCCTTACAGAATCTCGGGGCCATGCACAATAAGCTTGTCAAGTGGTTCTGATGGGCAATACTGTTCTGAAACAACTGTGCCGGAGCTGGGCAAGAGAAAGGCTGACGTCACACTGACTAACGATGACACAAGGGGAGCAATCTCATTAAGAGAGCTGCATTAGACCAGGTCAACCTTGAAATCACTCAGCACTGTGCTAATAATGAGAAGTGCAGCGACCGGGCGTCAGACCTGCAGTGAGCCACAGACAGGAGGCAGGAGAGAACGTCATATATATTTAACACTGAGTTGTCCCGGCAAATAAACAAAAACAGAAAATGTCCTACACACCAGTCTCAGGACTTATCAGAAGGTGAGATGTGACCCACGTTTCCTACCATTTCAACATGTCCCTGGCTACATATCAATCTCTACATTTTCCCTATACCCATGCATCCATCTGTTTGCCAGATGGATTGATAAAGAGTTATTTCCTCTGGAGAGCTTGGAAAAGTCACCTTACGCTAGGCAGTTGCAAAGCATAAGGACACCAGAAATACCAAATTAACATGAGGAAAGTCAAGGACGAGAATGACTCCTGGACTTGAGCAAATGACCGATGAATCTATTTTATTTTTTTGGATTTACAGAGTGAGCGAGGAAGGAGAAATCAGATAGGGTGGGATAAGAGGATGGAAGAAAAGGTAGATAGGTCAATGCGTGGACTGATAAAGAAAGGGCGAATGGATGGACAGACAGAGGTTAGATGGATGAGTGGAAGGACAGATGTCTGGAGGAAAAGATAGGAGACCATGTCAGACCAACTATCTTTTATCTCTAAACTATTTTTAACAGACTAATTGAAACATAATTGAAATACCACACAATTCACCCATGTAAAGTATATATATATTAATAATTCAATGGTTGTTCATATACTCATAAGAATCACCACAATCAATTACAGAACGTTTCACCACCCCACAAAAGGAACCCCAAGCCATTAGCTATCACTCTCCAAACTCCCAATCCTCTTAGCCCTAACATATTTTTGTCTCTGTAGATTTGCTTATGCTGAACATTTCCTATAAATGGAATCATACAATATGTGGTCCTTCACTTATAATAAAGTTTTCAAGATTCACCTATGTATGAATCAGTACTCCCTTCCTTTTTATTGCTGAATAATATTCCACTGTATGGACACTGCTGTTGTTTAATCACTAAGTCATGTCTGACTCTGTGTGACCCCATGGACCGTAGCCCACCAGGATCCTCTGTCCATGGGATTCTCCAGGCAAGAATACTGGAGTGGGTTGCCATTCCCTTCTCCAGGGGATGTTCCTGGCCCAGGTATCGAGCCCATGTCTCCTGTGTTGGCAGGCAGATTCTTCACCAGTGAGTCCCCTGGGAAGCCCTCCACTGTATGGATATACCACATCTCATTTATCTGCTCATCAGTAGACCTATGGGCTGTTTTTATTTTTTTGGCTATTGTCAATAATTTGCTATGAGCATTCATGTACAAAGTTTTTGGTTTGGGTGTATCAGTTCAGTTCAGTTGCTCAGTCATGTCCGACTCTTTGAGACCCCATGAATCACAGCACGCCAGGCCTCCCTGTCCATCACCAACTCCCAGAGTTCACTCAGACTCACGTCCATTGAGTCCGTGATGCCATCCAGCCATCTCATCCTCGGTCGTCCCCTTCTCCTCCTGCCCCCAGTCCCTCCCAGCATCAGGGTCTTTTCCAATGAGTCAACTCTTCGCATGAGGTGCCCAAAGTACTGGAGCTTCAGTTTTAGCATCATTCCTTCCAAAGAAATCCCAGGGTTGATCTCCTTCAAAATGGACTGGTTGGATCTCCTTGCAGTCCAAGGGACTCTCAAGAGTCTTCTCCAACACCACAGTTCAAAAGCATCAATTCTTCGGCGCTCAGCCCTCTTCACAGTCCAACTCTCACATCCATACATGACCACAGGAAAAACCATAGCCTTGACTAGATGGACCTTAGTCGGCACTGGGTTAAATTGCTCAGCCATATGGTTATTCTATGTTTAACTTTTTAAAGTCCTACTTATTATTTTTAAATTTTTTACTTATTTTTATCTTTGGCTGCAGTGTGTGGTTTGTAGGCTCTCAGTTCCCCGACTAGGCCCTGAATCCGCAGCCCCTGCAGTAGAAGCACTGAATTCTAACTGCTGGGCCGGTAGGGAAGTCCCCACATGCTGAACTTTTTGAAGAACTGCCAGACCATACTCCAGAGCATTTGTTTTCTACTTTATATTCCCACAGGCAGTGTATAAGGGTTTAGAGAGTTCTACATCCTCTCCAACACTTATTTTCCATTTTTTATGTTATTACAGCCATCTTAGTGGTATCTCTGTGTGGTTTTAATTTGCTTTTTACTGATGGTTAATGATTTTGAATATCTTGTCATGTGTTTGTGGGTGTTTGAATATCTTTGCATAAATGTCTAATCACCTTTGTCAATTTTAAATTGCTATGTGTCATTTTACTATTGAGTTATAATAATTCTTTATATATTCTTGACACAAATTCTTCATCAGATATATGGTTTGCAAATTTTTCTTGTATTTTGGTTGCATTTTCACTTTCTTGATGTGCTTTCAATCACAAAAATTTTTTATTTTGATGATGTCCAATCGATCTATTTTTTTTTTCTTTTGTTGCTTGTGTTTTTGGTGTCATATCAAAGAGACCATTGGCTAATCCAAGGTCACAAACATTGATTCCTATACTTTCTTGCAAGAGTTTGATAGTTTTTGCTCTTACAATTTAGGTCTTTGATGCGTTTTGAGTTAATTTTTATGTACAGGATGAGGTAAGAGTCTAGCTACATTCTTTTGCATGTGGATATCCACCAAAATATTTTTGATAGAAGAAAAAAGGGCCATGTGAGAATGATGTTAATAATTTTACCAATATTACTTCAGGAGCAAAGGTAAAGAAACAGAGGGAAAATGTGTACTGGCCATTCTTTCTCTAAAATTCAGAAAAGAATCTATGTGAGCTGCAAAAGGGCTCCCTGGTGGCTCAGCTGGTAAAGAATCCACCTGCAATGCAGGAGACCTGGATTCGATCCCTGAGTTGGAAAGATCCTCTGGAGAAGGGAAAGGCTACCCACTCCAGTATTCTGGCCTGGAGAATTTCATGGACTATATAGTCCATGGGGTCACAATGAGTCGGACGCGACTAAACGGCCTTCACTTACAACCAGGAGGAACTACAAAAACACTGGATAGACCTCAAGTATTTCTGTCCTTGACTCAGGGGCCAAAACTATTAAACTGCACAACATGAAGGCTTAGTGACTCCCTAAAACCTTCTGTGGGAGAATTCTGAAGGTCGCTTCTTCCGTCTCTCCTGTCCTCTGACATCAGGAGCCCTTGTCGTTCATCACATGCCTGGCCCTCCATCCTTGACTCAGGGGCCAAAACTATTAAACTGCACAACATGAAGGCTTAGTGACTCCCTAAAACCTTCTGTGGGAGAATTCTGAAGGTCACTTCTTCCGTCTCTCCTGTCCTCTGACATCAGGAGCCCTTGTCGTTCATCACATGCCTGGCCCTCCTGATCCTAGTACTGCTTTCCTCCAAATCAGTCCCCACATTACTTCTACAATCTTTCAAAAATGACATCTCTGCCACTCTCTGGCCAAAGTCTTCCTGGGACCCAACCCTGTTTGCAACCTATTAAGGATGAAGCCCACGCTCCATGGCATGGCCTTCATTACCTTGCTTTCCAGCTACCTTTCTGGTGTTCCCTGGCTCAATCGGCCTATTCCCTGACATCAAGCTTCTCATCTTCTCCTGCTGTGATCCTAAGATGCTTGCAGTGTCCTGGATGTGCAATATTATGCTTCCATGCCTTTGGGTAAGCTGTGCCCATCCCCCAAGTCTGATACTTACTCATCCCGTTAAGCCCAGCTCTGTCCCTTCCCCTCCATGGTGAATTTCTCACCCAGAAGGTAAAGTTAACCATTCGCCTCTCTGTCTCCAAAGCACTGTGTCCCTTAAGCACTATGTCCCAAAGCATTGTGAAATATTTTGCCATATTTGGTTTTCACTGTATCCCAAGCATCCAGCACAACGACCAGCAGGAATACAGGAAGGCCCTTTCCTTAAAGTAATTTTCTCTGTTTAAAAAAAAAAAAAAAAAAAAATGACCCAATCAAAAAATGGGCCAAAGAACTAAATAGACATTTCTCCAAAGAAGACATACGAATGGCTAACAAACACATGAAAAGATGCTCAACATCACTCATTATCAGAGAAATGCAAATCAAAACCACAATGAGGTACCATTTCACACCAGTCAGAATGGCTGCGATCCAAAAGTCAACAAGCAATAAATGCTGGAGAGGGTGTGGAGAAAAGGGAACCCTCTTACACTGTTGGTGGGAATGCAAATTAGTACAGCCACTATGGAGAACAGTGTGGAGATTCCTTAAAAAATTGCAAATAGAACTGCCTTATGATCCAGCGATCCCACTGCTGGGCATACACACCGAGGAAACCAGAATTGAAAGAGACACGTGTACCCCAATGTTCATTGCAGCACTGTTTATAATAGCCAGGACATGGAAGCAACCTAGATGTCCATCAGCAGATGAATGGATAAGAAAGCTGTGGTACATATACACAATGGAGTATTACTCAGCTATTAAAAAGAATACATTTGAATCAGTTCTAATGAGGTGGATGAAGCTGGAACCGATTATACAGAGTGAAGTAAGCCAGAAAAAAAAACACCAATACAGTATACTTACACATATATATGGAATTTAGAATGATGGTAATGATAAACCTGTACGCAAGACAGCAAAAGAGACACAGATGTATAGAATGGCCTTTTGATCTCTGTAGGAGAGGGAGAGGGTGGGATGGGTTGACAGAGTGGCAGTGTAACATGTGTGATATCATAAGTGAAACGAATCACCAGTCCAGGTTTGATGCAGGATGCAGGATGCTTGGGACTGATGCACGGGGATAATCCAGAGAGAGGGTGTGGGGCAGGAGCGGGGAGGTGGTGGTCGGGATTGGGAGTTCATGTACACTCGTGGCTGATCCATGTCGATGTGTAGCAAAACTAATATAGTATTGTAAAGCAAAACAAACTAAAAAAATAAAAATTAATTAAAATAAAATAAAATAAAATAAAAACAAAAAATACCTTAGCCTAGAGACTTCCCTACTGGTCCCGTGGTTAAGATTCCATGCTCCCAGCGCAGGGGGCCTGAGTTCAATCTCTAGAACCCACATGCTGCAACTGAGAGCATGGATAATGCAATGAAAGCTCCCATGTGCTGCAACTAAGACCAGGCACAGCCAAAAAAAAAAATTAATTAAAAAAAATAAAAATTATTTTACCCTTATCCAGACTCATCTGACCACTGTGCCTCTTTTTCCTGAATCAAACAGACAGAGACCCTTTCACACATCTTATTTTCTTAATATGCACTTTTGCTTCATTTAGTAAGATCCTCCCCAGGATAGCATGTTTTTTTTACAGCAAGGCAAACAGTAGGACCCAACCCCTCCAGCCACCTTGGTGAGGCAGCCATGAAGAAAAGTAACCAAGAGGCAAGCTTCAAGAATGAGAACGTAAGTGATAGGCAACTGTGGACACAAACAGAATTACAAAACTGGAGCAGAAAACCATTTTATTCTAAGTTATCTGGTTTCTTCTAGCTCAGGAAATAATGATTTTCCAAGGAAAGACATGGCTCCAAAGACAGGTCTGTGTGACCACCATTTGTCTCTATCTATCATTTGAAAGTCAGCCAAGTAATAGCACTCATTACATTATCTGACATCGTTTTGGTCTTCTGTGACTGACAGCCCTCAGGATACAAAAAACAAATGGCTCAAAATCCCTCTCATATAGGAAACCCAACTTGGAACCAAGACAAATGAGAGTGGTTCCGTTCACCCAACATGGAGACAAACGTGGCAGAAAGGTAGATCCGGTTTATCAAGCAAAATTCCTTGTTTTCATGTCATAAACCAGGTGGCTTGGCCTCCTCCAAGCAAGCCAGGGACATCTTTCTAATCATCTCTGGGAAGAGCACTATATCCCCCAGCTCAGCCCTCAGTTACTTGCTCTCTGCTCCCCCTAAAAGCTAGAGTAAGTTATAGGTAGCTCCCTTTGGTATTTGCCCTTGGCCCCTGGAAGTCCTTTAACAGTGTGCGTGCATCTTAAGTCACTTCAGACCGACTCTTTGCGACCCCAAGGACTGTAGCCCACCAGGCTCCTCTGTCCATGGGATCCTCCAGACAAGAATACTGGAGTGGGTTGCCATGCCCTCCTCCAGAGCATCTTCCCAAACCAGGGATCAAACCCGCATCTCTTACATCTTCTGCAGTGGCAGGCGGGTTCTTGATCATTAGCGCCACCTGGGAAGCCCTTTCTAACAGCAAAGGAACACAATCACCATTTAAAACAGAATATTCATTTCCCTTTTATTTTACGGATAATCTTCTCAGGTTTTTTTTTTTTTCCCCTCCAAGGTCGCATGAAAATGCCACCAGGAAAATAAATAAAAGTCCTGAGACGTGCTGCCGAGAGACCTAAATAGGGCTAAAATTAGCAGCTGCCTCCTTCTCTGGGCAAGAGCTGGCAGCAGCTGGACTGTGACAATACCCAGAGGAGAACAGCGGGGAGCAGAGAGGCGCTGTGGTCACGCTGCTGGGCTGGCACCGGGGGACAGAGGCTTCAAGCCTGGAGCTGGCTGGATGCCAGGCAGCTCCTGAGCGGAGCATTGGCCCTGCCCGCCTGCCCTGGAAGCCTCGATCCGCCAGCCTGACGTAGGGAGATATAGACTTCCAGACCGGCTACCTCTACCTGCTGCTTCCTGTATCAGCAACGCCATGGGTTGCGGACTTCCATATATATATTGTTTGGGAGGCACAATTCAATCCATAGCACCTCCTTTGCCATACTCTTCTAAGTAGGTTCCCTTGTAAACAATACTCTACAGCAGCAGGAAATATGGCTGGGGGTGGGGTGGGGTAGGGGCAGCTGGTAGGCTGCAGGAATCCGTTACAGGGTCAGCGCAGAGAAAAATGGTCCAGATACGACTCAAATGCCTGGCGGCAGGAAGCTCTAACTCTCACACAATCCTGTGTGGAACCACACAGCTGCTCCCCAAACAGGATTCTGCTTTTTCTTCTACCTTTAAGACAGTGACAAGTTTTTCTTCATAGTTTTCATTCTCATTTACTGAGTATTCGGGGGAATACTTGACTGCTTTAGTTACATTCCTGGGAGAAGACTGCCGTGCCCGACAGAATTCCTGAGGCCAGGGAAAGTTCGCCCGGATGGATTCCACTTTCTGATCTTTACTGCAAAGAAAAGAGCCACAAGCAGCCCACACCACTGCCTTTTGCTGCATTTCCAGCACCACCAGCATAATACATCATGAACAGGCTCTTCCAACAGCCATTCCTGAGACTGCTTGATTTCTTTGGTAATCAGACAACATGCCCAAACAAAACCATCTTCTCCCTCTTGCTTTCTTGGTCTGAACAAGGATGATGAGAAACAAAGGGCAAGCTAGTGCAATGCTTGAGTGAGCCAGAAAGAGGCAAAACCGACACCCTGAGGGCTGGGTGAAGAGCGAGAGTCCTTCACCACCCAAGCAGGTCAGGGTGAAACTCCAGCAGTCCCTCCTTACACTCAGGAGACGTGTTCCAAGCCCTGGCGGACGCCTAAAACTGCAGACAGTACGAAACCTCATAGATGCTCTTTTCCCCTGTGCACACACCTGTGATAAAGTTAAATTTGCAAAGTAGGCACTTAATTTATAGTAAGAGATAAACAACAACTGATAAAATACAGCAACTATAACAGTATACTGTAATAAAGGGCTTCCCCTTGTGGCTCAGCTGGTAAAGAATCTGCCTGCAATGCGGGAGACTGGGGTTCAATCCTTGGGTTGGGGAGATCCTCTGGAGAAGGGAAAGGCTACTGACTCCAGTATTCTGGCCTGGAGAATTCCATGGACTGTATATTCCATGGGGTCGCAAAGAGTTGGACACGACTGAGCAACTTTCATGTTCACTCACTGCAATAAAAGTTATGTGCATATGGTCTCTTTCTCTCAAAATGTCTTATTGTAAAATTTCATGCTTTCCCCACCTTAATTAAGCATCTGTAACGCACCATGGCCATAACTTCTGTAGTTTGTGGTGCAACAGCAAAACTAGCATGAATTTCTTGATCCTTCTCCATGATTTCACATGTAGAAGACTCATTCTTACTGTAGCTCTTCGCATCTCAGCATATGATTTTTTTTCTTCCCCTATTAAGTCAAAACCTTTCACCTTTTCACTTAAAGCACTTACTGCCTTCCCCTTGGCACAGCTAAACTGCCAGCATCATTACTCTTGCGCTTCAGGACCAGTATTAAGTAAAAGGAGGGTTACTTGAACAGAGCACTGTAGTAACACAGAGAGCTGACCTGGGGACCGAGACCCATACTAAGTGATTAGTAGGACAAGCTCTGCAAAGGGATGATTCATGTCCCGGTGGGATGGAGCATGACGGCAAAAGACATCACCACACTAACTCCAAACAGCATGCAATGTAAAACTTAAGAATCGCTCGTTTCTGGAATTTTCCATTTAATATTTTCAGATCACAGTTGCCAACAGGCAACTGACGAAAGTGAAACCAAGGATAAGGGGGGATGGCTTTACTTGCAGAGAGATGCAGACCAGCTAGGGGCCACCCATCTAGGGGTCAGGGGGCTGGTCTATCAGCCCCAGAAACTGGAGGTCTGGTCTCTTCCCCTGTCCCCATACTGATAATTATCAGAAACAGAACAAGCCAGGCACCTGGGACTGTGTCTCCAGCAGTGACACTCGGGGATGTTCTGTGATGAAAACGGGGGTCTCCTGTTACAGCTCAGGCCTCACAGAGGCCACAGTGGTATAATGTAGAGCTATGGGATTTAGAGTCAAAAGGCTTCTGACTCACCTGGTTCCTCAGCTCCTGAGCTGCGCAACTAAGACCACGTTTCCTGACCTCTCTGAGCCTCGGTTATTAGTAATACTGGGATGATGTCTGCCTAAGCTATCTCACAGGGGGTTGTAGAAAAACCAATTGAACTAGTGCCCTGGAAATTACTTAAACAGTTAAGAGCTAAAATGGTAATAATGGACACTACTAAGAAGCATTAAATAGTACTGAGTCAGAGAACTCAGGAAACTCTAAACAGCCAAGGCATCTATGCAAAGGAAAGGAAAGGAAAACTTGGTTAGTAGCTGGGCCTCTGGCCCCACACCCTATGTGGACTCCAGGCTGGACCACTGGGAAGCTCCTTTAAGTCAGATCAGCCTGAATGTCTCAATGTCCCAGACTTTAACAGTATGGACACCTCCCTATCTGTGTCACACACACACATGTCCGATTATTTCGCAGAAAGACGCAGAACTGGTCAAGGCCTTAGCTCCCAGGCCCACTCCTGCCCTTCCCCAACCAAAACAACCAAAGGGTCCAAGTGACCACATAGGAGGAGAGCAAGTCTCTGCAGGGAGAAGAGGGAGAGAATCTGGAAAGAGGCCAGGGGAGAGGTGACAGATTGGGATCATTTAAATGACCATGCTCCTGTGTCAGCTCTTCTGCGCCTCTGAATAAGCAATTAAGATAGATTGCAAACCATGGTCAGTCATAGTTCTTCCTGTCATAGTTCTTCCTGCCTACTTGTGTCAACACCCTTCACAATATGATTTCGCAGTTCTTCCTATGAGGAGATGAAATCTATTTCCTCTCTCCTTGAGTCTGGGCTAGTATACCACACACTTTGGCCAAAGGATGTAGCAAGATTGATTATGGGCCAGTTCTGCACCTGAAAAGCTCTGCACACCGTCTGCCCCCTCTCCTGAACCACTATGACTGCTGCATGAACAGGCCAGGACAGGTGTGCTGAAGGGTCAGAAATCAACACAGAGAAATCAACACAGAAGGGTCAGAAATCAACACAGTCAGAGAAGACCTGACTCAGCCAACTCATCCCAGCAAAGGCCCTAGAAACATGAAAGCCCAGCTAAGATCAGCAAATCCAGTGCAACCACAGTTGAACCCACAGATGGATGCATGCAGCTGTCCTAGATAAGCCAGATTCCAGCTGGCAGAGATTTGTGCATTATATAAACGCTTGTTCTTTTAAGCCACTAAGTTTTGGGGTGGTTTTGTTATGCAGCAGTGGCTAACTGATACATGCTAACCTCAACCACTGTCTAGTTCATATTAACACTTCTTTTCCTTTGGGCTTGAATAAAGATGATGAGGTGGGACTCAAAGGACAGAGTGACCTTCTTTCCATTTAGAGCAGCAGCCATCATACTGGGAATGCATACATCTAAACAACATAGAAAACTTTAGAAGAATGAAATTTCCAGATCCTAAAAATTGAGGCTAAGTTTCTCCTTGACCTTTCTCCTCCTCCTCTCACTCTCTGTCTCATACACACACACAGACACACACAGACACATGGCTTTCACCTCACTTTACCAAAAAAAAAAAAAACGAAACCAAAAACAAAGGTGAAGCCTCTTCCCCATTCTTCTTATTCAGGATATTGCTCTAGGATGTAAAACCCTTAAGGGAATCAGTACAACACTTTGAGAAACTATTTGACCACGTCTACGAAAGCTGAATATATGCACACCCAGTGACATGGCAATCCCTCTCCAGTTATAAACCCAACAAAAACGCACACAGATCTTCACCACATCATATATATGACACTCCATAGGACCTCACCGCTATCATGTTCAACAGCAGCAAAATGGATAAACTGTGGCATGTTCACACAACGAAACACTTTACAGTAGTAACAAGCAGGGGAAACAACTATAACCACACTCCAGAATATGGATGACTCTCTCAACATGGTATTGAGCAAAAAAAAAAGTGAGACAAAAAAGAATATATATTATGTAATTCCCTCTCCTTGTAGAATCACATAATATATGTGTATGTGCATTAAACAAACAAACCAGCTACTCAAGAGAGCTATGCATTTAGATGTCAGAATAAGGCAAGGCAGGGGTCATGAGAAGCATCCTTTAGGTGCTGGATATACGTGTGTGTTTGCCTAGAGAAAATTCTTAAGATATTAGCACTTTGCCAGGCTACAGTTTAAATCAAAAGCTTTACAGTAGTGGAACAAACTAAAGCAACAATTAGATAATTCCTTTAATCAAATAACCATAAATCCCTACTTCATCCATTTCAAGAGAAATTTTACTTTTTATGTTTAATATTTATCAAAAGTATCACCTTTGAGTTATGCATTAATAAGAAGTGTAAAGATAACTCAACCCAGGAGAAAAATGTTTATATTTTTAGCCTTATGGTGATAGAAAAACAAAATCAATGCTACAGAGAAGTAGGATAGTTGAATAAGGAAATAACTGAGACAAGACAAAATTCTATGGAAGAAACGAAACAGAAATATGATATCAAGGAAATACTGTGAAAGAAGTGCTTGCTCATTTATATTTTTGAAAGGATGATGGTCAGCATTAAATCACTAAGTTATTTATAATTTATATTTTTAGAGCTATCAGTTTTACATTTAAACATCAGCATTTATAATATGACAAAAATTAGGTCTTTTATAATTATTTAAATTTACAATAGAAAAAGTTAGGTGCCTACCTTTAAAGTCACAGCAGGGTATGTAGCTCCTCAAAGTTACTTTATTAGGATGAACATAAGCAAAAAAAAAATTATACCAAAAAGTGATTCAATATAAAAAAATCTCCGCAGATACCCTTCCCTTAAGGACTTGTACCCCTTCATGGATCACTGCTTTGTTCTGGTGAAGGGGCTGTGTAACTCAGTGAAGGTATGAGCCAGGCTGCACGGGGCCACTGAAGATGGGCAGGTCATAGTGGAGAGTTCTGACAAAATGTGACCCACTGGAGGAAGGACTGGCAAACCAGTCCAGATTACTTGCCATGAGAAGCCCGTGAACTGTATAAAAGGCAAAAAATAGGTGACACCAAAAGATGAGTTCCCCAGATCAGAAGGTGTCCAATACGCAACTGGGGACGAGCAAAGGACAGCTACTAATGGCTCCAGAGAGGAGGAAGCAGCTGGGTCAAAGCAGGAACGGCATTCAGCTGTGGATGTGTCTGGTGACGAATTAAAATGCGATGCTGTAAACAACAGTATTGCATAGGAACCTGGAAGGTCAGCTCCATGGATGAAGGTAAACTGGGCATGGTTAAGCAGGAGGTGGCAAGAGTAAACATCAACATCATGAGAATCAGTGAACTAAAACAGGCAGGAATGAGTGAATTTAACTCAGGTGACCATTACATCTACTACCGTGGGCAAGAACCCCTTAGAAGAAATGGACTAGCCCTCATAAGCAACAAATGAGTCCAAAACGCAGTACTTGGGTGCAGCCTCAAAAGCAACAGAATGATCTCGGTTCGTTTTCAAGGCAAAACCATTCAACACCGTAGTAATCCAAGTTTATCCTCCAACCACTAATGCCAAAGAAGCTGAAGCTGATCAGTTCTATGAAGACCTAGAAGACCTCCTAGAACTACCACCAAAAAATAAAAAGTTCTATTCATCACAGGGGATTGGAATGCAAGAACAGGAAATCAAGAGATACCTGGAGTGACAGGCAAGTTTGGCCTTGAAATACAAAATGAAGCAGGGAAAAGGCTAACAAAATTCTGCCAAGAGAACACATTGGTCATAGCAAACACCCTCTTCCAACAATACAAGAGACGACCTTACACATGGACATTAGCAAATGGTTAACACTGAAATGAGACTGATTACATTCTTTCAAGCCAAAGATGGAAAAGTTGTATGCAGTCAGCAAAAACAAGACCTGGAGGTGACTGTGGCTCAGATCATGAGCTCCTCATAGCAAAATTCAGGCTTAAACTAAAGAAAGCAGGGAAAATTCACACGCCAGTCAGGTACGACTAAAATCAAATCCCCTATGAATATACAGTGGAGGTGATAAATAGGTTCAAGGGATCAGACCCAGTAAACAGAGTGCCTGAAGAACTCTGGACACTATGGACAGAAGCATGGACAAAGGTTCATAACACTGTACAGGAGGAGTGAACAAAATCATCCCAAGGAAAAAGAAACACACGAAGGCAAAGCGGTTGTCTGAGGAGGCTTTACTAATAGCTGAGGAAAGAAGAAAAGTGAAAAGCAAGGAAGAGAGGGAAAGGTACACCCACAATTAAATTCAGAGCTCCAGAGGGCAGCAAGGAGAGACAAGGAGGACTTTTCAATGAGCAACGCAATGAAACAGGGGAAAATGACAGAAAGGGAGAGGCTAGAAATCTCTTCAAGAAAATTGGAAATATCAAAGGAACATTTCATCCAAAGATGGGCACAATAAAGGACAGAAATGGTGAGATACAATAGAAGCAGAAGAGATCAAGAAGAGATGGCAAGAATACACAGAAGTACTGTACAAAAAAGATCATGATGACCCAAATAACCACGATGGTGCGGTCACTCACCCAGAGTCAGACATTCTGGAGTGTGAAGTCAAGTGGGCCTTAGGAAGCACTGCAGCCAATAAAGCTAGTGGAGGTGACAGAATCTCAGCCGGTATTTAAAATCCTAAAGATGATACTATTAAAGTGCTGCACTCAATATGTCAGCAAATTTGGAAAACCCAGCAGTGGCCACAGGACTGGAAAAGTCAACCTTAATCCCAATTCCTAAGAAGGGCAGTACTAAAGAATGTTCAAACCACCGGACAATTGGAGTCACTTCCTATGCTAGTAAGGTTACACTCAAATCCTTCAAGCTAGGCTTCAGCATTATGTGAACTGAATTTCCAGATGTTCAAGCTGGGTTTAGAAAAGGCAGAGGAACCAGAGAACAAGTTGTCAACATTCGCTGGATCATAGAGAAAGCATGGGAATTCCAGAAAAACATCTACCTCTGTTTCATTGACTATGCTAAAGCCTTTGACTGTGTGGCTCACAACAAACTGCAGAAAATTCTTCAAGAGATGGGAAAACTAGACCATCTTACCTGTCTCCTGAGAAACCTGTATGCGGGTCAAGAAGCAACAGTTAGAACCTTGTATGGAACAACTGACTGGTTCAGTATTGAGAAAGCAGTACAGCAAGGCTGTATATTGCCACCCTGTTTATTTAACTTATATGCAGAGTACTTCATGTTAAATGCCAGACTTCATGAGTTACAAGCTGGAATCAAGACTGTCAGAAGAAACAGCAACAACTTTAGATATGCAGATGATACCACTCTAATGGCAGAAAGCAAAGAGGAACTGAAGAGCCTCTTGATGAGGGTGAAGGACAAGAGTGAACAAGCCAGCTTAAAACTCAATGTTAAAAAGAAGAAACTAAGATCATGGCATCTGGTCCCATCACTTTATGGCAAATAGAAGAGGAAAAGGTGGAAGCAGGAAGGATTTCCTACTCTTGCATTCTGAAATCACTGCAGATGGTGACTGCCGCCATGAAATTAGAAGATGGCTTCTTGGCAGGAAAGCTATGACAAACCTAGACAGTATGTTAAAAAGAGACATTACTTTGCTGGCAAAGGTCCATATACTCAAAGCTATGGTTTTTCCAGTAGTCATGCATGGATGTGAGAGCTGACCATGAAGAAGGCAGAGCACCAAAGAATTGATGCTTTCCAACTGTGGTGTTGGAGAAGTCTCTTACGAGTCCCACGGACAGCAAGGAGATCAAGCAAATCAATCTTAAAGGAAATCAACCCTGAATAGTCACTGGAAGGACTGATGTTAAAGCTAAAGCTCCAATACTTTGGCCACCTGATGCAAAGAGCTGACTCATTTGAAAAGACCGTGATGCTGGGAAAGACTGAAGGCAGAAGGAGAAGGGGATGACAGAGGATGAGATGGTTGGATGGCATCACTGACTCAATGGACATGAAGTTGGGCAAAACTCAAGGAGATGGTGAGAGACAGGGAAGCCTGGGGTGCTGCAGTCCATGGGGTTGCAAAGAGTTGGACACGACGTGGGGCCTGAACAGCAATCACAACAGAGCCCTGGGATAGTGGTGTGTGCCACCTGCATTATCTCATCAAGCTACGCTAGTCATCTGCTTCTGGTTACAAGTTACAGAAACCTAACCAAACTGAATCGCCAATAAGTCAAGGATCTGAGATTTAACTCTACTTGCAATTAATTAGCCTCCCAGTTTCATGCATGTAGGCAGAAGACAGGAGACTACTGGGACAGAGAGGAAAGACTTTATCACTCAGTAATAACAGTAGCCAGAGCATTTGTGCCATTTCCCTGAGCCCCAGACGCCACAATGCAACGTCAAGAGGGCCAGGCAATACTTGCACATTTAGAGGGTCATATTATAGGAGATTAACCCCAGCCATAGGAATCTAAATATTTTATAATGGGCAGTAAGCCTTGCCTGACCTCTGCCCCAGAGGGAGATTATTTTTATTCACTGGACAGTAATCAAATACCCTCTACTTCAGAGGAAGACACTCTCTCCATTTTCCAAAGATGCTTGCCATACAAATATTCTTGGAAAGAAAGCCTAGAACAGAAGCAGTCAGTGAATCTGTGCATAAGACACGCAGAAACACAAGAGAGCCTTGGAGAATTGTCTCCCAACATGAAATGAGTGAAGAAGAACAACAGCTTTTGTAATTGAAAAGTAGATATATGGGTTAGCTTCAAGAGCTCCTGGCTGTAGGGTGCTTAAAAGTATGTTGCAGTGGCTTGTCTCAGAATATGATCTCTGAAACAGTTTCCAACGATCAGTTCTGCTGTCTTCAAAGTCGGCTTCCCTCTCTACTTGGCTCTCCCCTGAAGGCAGCAAGAGGGCTCCCAACAGCTCCAGCCCAATATCCTGACAGCTCTGCAACAAAAAAAAAGAGAGCTTCTCCTTCCTGACAATTTCCAACAAAAACTCCAACTGCATCACATGGGGAGGCGGACCATACGGATGGGCCAGTCGGGCTCACATGGTAACCCCTAGATCCAGATTGACACAGACTGAGAGTGAGGTAAGAAAGGTTTGGTCCCAAAGAGGGGGAAGCAAATGCTGAGCAAGTAAAACTGCAGCCTTTCCCTACACTGCTCTCTAAATGCCCTTAAGATAACAAATCTCACGTGTACTTCTGTGAAATTAAGCATCGTTTCTTTCCACAGGCAGACTCTTATTTTAATAAGACTAGCAGCATATCCAAATTGCTATTTTATAATCAAATTTCCTGAGAAAGAAGCTACTGCCACGGTGTCACAAAAGGGACTTTCTGTGAAACAGCAACTGTTACTGGATCGTGCTGTGGCAGGTGAAGGGACGGCTCCTCCAAGGAAGGCCACGTCTCAAACCCTGGAGCTCACGTGAGGTAGCTGACCGGGTTTGCAGGGACACTGCAGCTGTGATCACGTGATGGATTCCTGAAATGGGGAAATTACGCTAGATTATCCAGGTGGAGCTCATGATCGCAAGGGTCCTTATGGAAGAGACACAGGAGGAGTCAGATGGCAGGTGCTGAGATGAGAGCAGCGAAAGGATGCAGAGAAGATCTGAAGATGCTACACGCCTGACCGTGAAGCAGCAGCAGCACACGAGCAGCACATGAGCAGCACACGAGCAGCACATGAGCAGCACACGAGGCAAGGGTCGCAGGCGGCCCCCAGCGCTCCAGAATCCAACTCTCCCCTTGCGCTTCCAGAGGAACCGGTCTTGCCAACGCCTTGACTTTAGCACAGCAAGCCTGATCTCAGACTTCCGGTCTCCAGAACGCGCATGCATGCTAAGTGGCTTCAGTCATGTCCGACTCTTCGCGACCCCATGGACTGAACCCCTCGGGGCTCCTCCATCCATGGGATTCTCCAGGCAAGGAGTAGGTTGCCGTGCCCTTCTCCAGGGGATCTTCTGGATCCAGGGATCGAACCTGCATCTCTTTGGTCTCCTGCCTTGGCAGGTGGGTTCTTTACCCCTAGAGCCACCTGGGAAGCGTCAGGAACAGAAGATAAAGCTGTGCTCTTTGAAGTCAGCATGGCCACAGGAAATGAACACGAGTGTCAGCATAATGCGAGCGGTCAGTGCCCGGGCCACTGGCAAACAGAAACAAACTCAGCGACGGGTTCTATCACACAAAAGGATTTGCTCCGGAAGATGAGACAGCTGATAACGATGACTCGCTACATTCTGCCTTTTGTTACAAAAATGTTACCAATTTCCAAATTAAATATTCTTAATTTCTAACACTGTAAAAACTGTTCCCTGGTGACTTGAGGAGATGAAAGGGTCTCAGTGCCTGTGACTACCAGGGCAGCACTCCTCCCATCCTCAGCCTGCAGGGCAGGTGCTAAGCTATTTCTGTACCCCTTCAGAAGTATAACAGTAATTGCAATAAGCAAACAATAATATAAATTCCAGGATGTGTGTTCATTTCAGAAACCACACCTGCACAGCAATCCCATGACTTCCTGGTGTGGGCCTTAGAGTACAGACTTGGAAATCCTGCAGACATCCTCTTATGTATCAAGTACATATCAGATTTAGTTAGAAGACAAAGGGGACATGTCTAAATTTTTATAAAATTATTTTGGTTTAATTCTACTACTGTGTTTGTAATGTGTGTCTTTTTTCTATTGAGAAATAACTGACATATAATTACTGAGCTTTAATTGACAAACAGTATTGTATTAAAGTGTACACATATGATCTGATTGTAACGTGCATGTGACTCTCACACTGCATATAAATAACTGGGGGCCAATGAGTGGTAGAGGCTTCAAATCAGTAAGAATCAAAGTTTTCTTTCTATTCAATGAACTGTGCCTAACCACACTAGTCTTCACTTGATATTCTATCTAAAGACACTTTAAAATGTCCACAAATTCCATAAAACTCTTTTCAAATGATTCACAAACACTCCTAGCTAACAGGAAAACGTGTCACATGACCTCACAGGAAGCAGGACTTAGATGAATGATGATTCAAACTCCCTTCTAGATATCGTAATAGAAGTTCTCTCAGCTTTCCCATAACCCCAGGTGCACTTCTGGATAAGAACTCCCACTCTCTATTCCTCATGCCCTGTGCCCAGTGTCCTGGCCTGAAATACTTTTAGGAAAGATGATGCCCACAACGTCTGGGTGACCACGCGGCAAAGCTGAAAGAAGAAACAAAGGCATCTGAAAGTCTTGAAATCCAAATTCCAAGAATGGCCCATAATGGACCAATGGGCAACCCATGGATAAACTGCTTAATTTATATAAACATGTTGACTTTGCCACCAATACAATGGGTGGGAAGCTCTTGTTCCTCAGATTCTTCAGGAAATTGCAGAAGATCCAGTGGGGCAGAAGCAGAATCAGTCAGAGCAATGAAAACTCCATGTCAAGAGCAGGGCTAGTGAAGAGGATGAAATAAGTCAACACAAAGAAGATGCCTGAGACAGTGAGTGACATGTGCCCTCTATCTTCTCTCATCAAAGATGAAATTTCAGTCCCAAGAATGTAATGAGATGTGAAGGGAATGAGTTTCTCTTTAACCACAACCTTCTGGAATTTCCAGTGCAATATCCTAACTTCGCTTTAAATGAAATGCCTGTCCAGAGCCATTTGAGCTAGGAGATGAATAAACTGCCTGGACAAGCTAGTAATCATGGAGAAAATACACTGTCCCTTTTCTCTGCTAGAGACAGCAAACAAATACACAGAGTGTAAAGGTTCTGACCTGTCTAAGAAAATGACTAGCTCATCTCTCATTGCAATCTGGAGGGAAAACAACCGAATTTTCCTTGCCTTGGTACAGGGGACCCTCAGGAGCTAAGTGCTGAGATGGAGTTTGCCAACCTAGATCAGGCGACAAGAAAGAGGGGAAAGTGTGTGTGTGTGTGTGTTATGTGTGTGTTATATGTACCCTAAGACATGTGTGTGCGTAGTTAGGCAGAAGAATGGTTGATGGAAGCCAGGTCTCTACCACCTCCAACAAACGCAGAATCCATGGCTCTACAATTAGGAAATCATTAGCAAACCAACCCCCCCACCTTTTGTTTTTTTTTTCTCAAAATTCATGTCTTCTGTTGACAGGAGTAGATGGATTTTTCAAAAGGAACACAACTCTGCACCCAGACGACACTATAAAGCTGCCAGTGCCCTTAGGCCCGATGGACTGCCAGTACGTACCCATCCTTAGTTCTAGTTCAGTTGCTCAGTCGTGTCTGACTCTTTGCGACCCCATGGACTGCAGCACGCCAGGCTTCTCTGTCCATCACCAACTCCTGGAGCTTGTTCAAACTCATGTCCATTGAGTCAGTGATGCCATCCAACCATCTCATCCTCTGTCATCCCATTCTCCCGCTTTCAATCTTTCCCAGAATCAGGGTCTTTTCCAATGAGTCAGAGTTCTTGGCATCAGGTGGCCAAAGTATCAGAGCTTCAGCATCAGTCCTTCCAATGAATATTCAGGACTGATTTCCTTTAGGATGGACTGGTTGGATCTCCTTGCAGTCCAAGGGATTCTCAAGAGACTTCTCCAACACCACAGTTCAAAAGCATCAATTCTTTGGCACTCAGCTTTCTTTATAGTCCAACTCTCACATCTATACATGACTACTGGAAAAACCATAGCTTTGACTAGACGGATCTTTGTTAGCAAAGTAATGTCTCTGCTTTCTAATATGCTGTCTAGGTTGGTCATAGCTTTTCTTCCAAGGAACAAGCTTCTTTTAACTTCATGGCTACAGTCACTATCTGCAGTGATTTTGGAGCCCAAGAAAATAAAGTCTCTCACTGTTTCCATTGTTTCCCCATCTATTTGCCACAAAGTGATGGGACTGGATGCCATGATCTTAAGTTTTTTCAGTGTTGAGTTTTAAGCCAACTTTTTCACTCTCCTCTTCCACTTTCATCAAGAGGCTCTTTAGTTCTTCACTTTATGCTATAAAGGTGGTGTCACATGCATATCTGAGGTTCCTGGTATTTCTCCCAGAAATCTTGATTCCAGTCTGTGCTTCATCCAGCCCAGAATTTCTCATGATATACTCTGCATAGAAGTTAAATAAGCGGGGTGACAATATACAGCCTTGACGTACTCCTTTCCCAATTTGGAACCAGTCTGTTGTTCCATGTCTGGTTCTAACTATTGCTTCTTGACCTGCATACAGATTTCTCAGGAGGCAGGTCAGATGGTCTGGTATTCCCATCTCTTGAAGAATTTTCCACAGTTGGTTGTGATCTACACAGTCAAAGGCTTTGGTGTAATCAATAAAGCAGAAGTAGATGTTTTTCTGGAATTCTCTTGCTTTTTCTATGATCTAACGGATGTTGGCAATTTTATCTCTGCTTCCTTTGCCTTTTCTAAATACCCATCCCTATTGGCTGCCTTTCCTCCTCACTGTGTCTGGAGAACAAAGCACTGCTGGGATGCTTAAGACACAGTTGGTTTATGGTCTTGCAGATCTGGAGTTGTAATGCAACGATACTTTTGAGTTACAGAGTAGTAATCAACTGCTTGTTCAAGAAATCAACTTACACTTCAATGTCAAGGACTTAAGACAGACGTGAGAAAGCTTCTGCCATCAACAAATGCTTTTCAGAGCCACTGAAGTTTGCCTCTGCAAAGCATGACACAGCAGGGTACCTTCTACAGCAGGCTTAGGGACAAGATCTCAGCCACAGTTTTTCAGAACCCTAAACACAGCTAAGTACCTGTAAATACATATAAAATAGGCTTAAATATTCATATTCCTCAAGCTGCTTGAAGTAAATTTCAACAGTAAAGGTTCAAGGATTTTCTTTGAAGGCAAAGATATAGTATCTTTATTCTCCACTGAATTAACTGAACATCACTTTTCCAGTCTCCACAGCACAGATAACACTGATACAGATGGCTTGTGTGTGACATGCAGGAGACCTCTAGAGGGTCAGTCAGCACTTCTATCCTGCGGCTGGCACTGCTCACTTTTAAGGACAGCAGGGCATTGTGCACAGCAGAAAGGGAAGGGTTTGGTTTTAATAGCCTCACATCACCAACGGTGTAGAGATCAGGTGAGAGCTATTTGCGTAAGCTAAATATTTAGATATTTACTAAAACAAGCTTTGTAGCTTAAAGCAAACAAATCCATGTCTAAAGCAGTGAACAGGAGATGGAGACACCGACCTTAGGACAGCTCCCCCAGGCTAATCATGAGATCCTTCTAGAGACAGCAGTGATCCAGGGCAAAGGCTCCTGAGAACGAACGAGGCTGTCCTCGAAGACGCGCGTGCATCCACATCCCATCCGCTGAGGGGCACTGGGAACCTCCTCCAAGATCCCCGTGCCCCTTGAGCACCTAGGGAGGAGGTGACGGACCGTTCCTCTCTGTCTCGGCAAGTCCCAGTCCATCAAGGCACAGAGGGCCCTGGGTGGTTACCCTTGGCAGAAGGGCTACCTCCCCGTGAAACCTGGAAATCTAAAGACTGAGCTTAACTGCTCTCCATTCTCTACAAAGAGACCTCTCCTCACTCGCTTTGGCCCTTTTTCCTTAATGTATAGACATCTTGGAAAAACGAGTCCTGATCACATGGCTGAAGGAAGCTGCCAAAGACAACTAAGATGTTGAAGTCCTGGCTTATCCATCAGCAGCTTCAGATACAGCTTGACAGTCCCTCATCTGAAACCTTTGGGGCCAAATGAGTTTCAGAATTCAGATTTTTTTTTTTTAAAGAAAACTAACACGATATCTCCAGCAGAGTCTGAGGAACCATCCTATAAACACATGAATACTTTACAATGTTGAAGTCCTGGCTTATCCATCAGCAGCTTCAGATACAGCTTGACAGTCCCTCATCTGAAACCTTTGGGGCCGAATGAGTTTCAGAATTCAGATTTTTTTTTTTTTTAAAGAAAACTAACACGATATCTCCAGCAGAGTCTGAGGAACCATCCTATAAACACATGAATACTTTACTGTACCAAAACATGAATATTCATACTAATCTTCTATCAGGTCAATCAGATTCATTATGAAAGAAATCCAGACTTTTCAAGGACAGTGGGTTTGGCACCATCTGGTTCACGTTCCTCCAAGAGATATATAAATTCAATCACTCGGGGATAAAAGATCCACAGTGGGAAACCAAGGATTAATTGCCAAAACTCCAGGAAACATCCTTACTGAGGGGACCCATGGGACAGACTAGCTGGGATGGGGCCGTGCCGATGTAAACCATCTCTGACATAGACGATGCCTTCTGAGCTGAGCTTCCCTGGCCTCAAAGCCCAGACAGGAACGGATCTAGAGCCCTCCAGATTCAGAGAAGCATTCCCCTGGGACTCTAGCACCCAGCTCCAAGGAGGACACAGAGAGAGCCAGTTGCAGATCACAAGAGGAGCCACAGGCCAGAAGCAGAGCAGGTACTTCAGAGCCCTGACCACCCGCTCCCCAATGTGCCTGGTATTAGCTCTGGGTGGGGGGAGGACCAATCGTGCTTTGATCTTCATGCCTTTGAGAAAGAAGATAAACATCTTATCGCTACTACCTCTTCTCTGTCCCTTCAAAGGCCAGCATTCCCAGGTTTTACCACCCACCTAGTCTCTTCTCACTCTGGGCACGCTCCTTGGCGAACTGTGTTCACTCCCATGGCCTCACCGCCACCTTCATGCCCTGTCTCCCACGTCACAGTGGTTCTGTGCCCTGCTCCTGCCCTACGCCAGCTCACATTTTAAACTGCCTCTTGGGCACCTCCAGGGCTTGTCTCATGCGCCCTGTCCTGCCATGCCACAGTCCACTGTACCTGTGCGCTCCCCCATGCCTTCCTGCTATACCTGGTAGGAGAGGGGGGTTGTCACATGACTGGTCCTGGCCAATGGAATGTGAGCAGAGATGGCTAGTGTCACTTCCGGCAGGGGTGTTTAGTACCTGGTGACACAACCTGCTCCGTGTTCTTATCTCCTCCGTGATGCCAGAACAAGAAGGTGAACAATCAGAACAAAAACAGTCTAGGTCCTGAAATCACTGCTTAGAAAGAGTCTCTGGACCCTCACTGAACGCTGAATTTTTTCTATGGGGTAAAAATTACTGAGAGTTTGGAGTGATCTGACCAAGCCCCTAACGTTAATTACCCCCACATACCTGCCTTCTTTATCTGGCAAGTTCCGACTTACTGCTGAAAACTCCAGTTCAAACATCCCCTCCTCTGTGACGCTCAACCACGGCAAAGTGAGCCCTGCACTCTGCAACCTCTAGCAGTCCCTCGAGCATTTGGCCCAGTGGTGATCTGACTCTATGGATACATATTTTTTTGTACATCTGGCTCCCACATTTGCGCTTCTTCCACCCTTGTCTCCTCACTGCATTGCAAGCAGCAAACACCTGGAGTGTTTGTTTACTGAAGCCAAGATTAGAGCCTTTGGGCTCAGGTGACCAGCAAAGCCCAAGTCAGCATTTTCAGAGTCATCGTGGCCTCTGCACAGTGCTAGGCATGGTGTGAGGAGGCAAGAAAAGCCAACAGCTCTGTCACCCACCCCGAGGAGGGCTTTTAATCTTTCGGTCCTCTGTGCCCCATTACCTCCCATCTTCATTCAAGGACAGCTGCCACGTACAAATTACCTGGTCTTTCCAAGAACTATCAGGGAAAACACTTCTCCGAGAGCGAGATCAGAGGGGTACGGGGGTGACAAGATGAAAGCAGAACAGGGCTCTCTCCTGGTCCCTCTGAGCCTGGCTCCCCCAAGCCTGCCACAGTCTACACACACGACCTGGCACCCTGGGACCATGCAGCTGTGTCGGGTTATTGCTGATGTGAAAAGCATCACTGGCTCGTTGGGGACCCAGATGTGGAGATAACACCCTAGCCATGACCGGGTCACGTCATCACCACTTGGCAAAACTTGCCAAACCAAAAGCACAAAATCGTGTCACTGGTCAGGGCAAGAGAACAAGGGATCTTGGCTCTGAACACACAGTGAACTGGCTGAGTAATGTGCTCTATGAGTCGTTCCTGTTCTTCCAATTCTTTTTAGGATGTGATGTAACGCTAGTTTTAGCCCAAAGGAGATGGTGACCACAAATAAGGATGACCAACTATTAATGCACTCTTTTCACAATGGTGCCCACCAACTAGCACTTTACCTGCTACAGGTGTGACGTTTCTGTGGACATGGAGACATATATGAACACTGAACACATGTTCATTAAACGTGAGGCTGGCTGCTGGTGCCGGCAAACCAGTGTCCAGACAAAAAGATCCACAATGAAGAGGTGTGGCCAACCAGGCACCGTGCCCACAGCAGCAGCAGACCACAAAGGGGCTTCTAGGACATTCTCCGGGTAGGACCGTCACAGTCATCAGTGGAACAGAGTCAGACTCTCCAGTATAATGAAGGCTGATCTACAGACAGTAGGGAAGACTAGGAAAGATGTTTAAGTTGGAGACATAACCTAGCAGCAGGGAAAGACGAATTTTCAGAGAGTTGGATGGTACATCTCGAAGTTAAGTATCAGCATAGGAGACAAGAGGTACATCAAAATAGAGGACAGCTAAAGCCACAGCTAAACCCAGGACTTTGCTCCTGGCTGGTGTTTTTACAGGTCACACACCACGGACAAGGCAAGGAATGCCTCCTCCTGCCCCACATGTGATACCGACTGCATAAATGCAGAAAACAAGAAGCTGTCTGAAAACAGCACCTTACCTTGTACGAAGATCCTATCCCAGTAGATTTCCCCGACTTGACTGCCCCCAAGAAACACCAGGTTGGACAGGATCAGCATGGAGGTGGAACAAGAGGCAAGAGCGGCGTGCAATCGCCGGCGAGCTCCTGGGGAGAGGAACTGGGCCTGGGGGAAAAAGGCGAGAAGGCATCTCATCACAAGGGTGGAAAAAATCGGGCTGAGATGTCACGCAGCCTTTCTGTTACCAGCTCAGGATGTCTCCTTCTAGAGCCTGAGGTAGACTGTTATTTAAACAGCTTTTCTTTTTTTTTTTTAATTACTATTTCTGCAAGATGCTCATTCTGGGTCTAAGGAAAGCAGTGACACACTCCCAAGTTGCTTCCTACTGCCAAAACGGGCTTCCTTCTAACACGTGTAACCAAACACCAAAACTAGTTGTTTAGGACCCAGCTGAAATGGCTCCAAATCTATAGGTACAAGAACTGTTTAAACTGCTCTCCACGACAACAAGAACGCCATGTGATGAGGCAAGATCAGGGCAACCTTCTGAGGGAATTAACCAGACCCTGGGAAGCCTCTCCCCCATGAATCTGACCCACTATTCAGGAGGAACCTCACTTAGAGCATGCACCAGAATCAGAACAAGCCAACCCCATTTTGGAATCAGAGTTCAGGGAGCCAGACCCACGGACAGGGAACTTGTCAGAGCATGAGAGAATCGTGGCTAATGCCAGCGCTGGAAATACGCAGGAACTGGAGAGATGTTTTCCAGCACTGATGGTAAAGAATTCTGCTCATCCATCCAAGGTCTTCATTGCACTTCCTCCGCCCCTTTTAATATTTTCTCAGGGATTTCATAAAGTAAACAAAGCCTTTATTCTTCAAGGTTCATCTTTCTGGTACCCTACTGAGTGAGATTGCCGTGATGTGCCTGGCGTGTTTGAGCCCCAGCGGCGTGTGCACAGGGAGTGCCCTTCAGGACTGCAGATTTAGAATGAGAATCAGGTGGAGCACAACCCAGGGTTTCTGACAAATACTACAGCCTAAGCCAGAGACACAGAGAGGGAGGAGCAAAGGTTCCAGAGATCATTCCTGAACATATTCCTGAAGCTTTCCCATCTCTGGGGTCACTTGCGTTTGATTTCAGCTGTGCTCCAGTGGCAAACAAAATTCTGAATTACCCGAATCTATAGCAGGCAAAAGGACTAAGCCAGAGGGTGAGTCTCCAGCAGGAAACACTTATTCCTGGTGACCCTGCTAAGGATCACCTGTGGCTATTCTAAAAGCCCTGATCAGCATCCTCTGAAAAGTGCTGAGAAATGAATTCCCGACCCCTCCCGTTTCTCTCCCGCCAGTCCCAGGTCTGGTCTGCATGCTCAGATATACCTGCTCCCTTACGGCTCCCCATTCATGGCTGTCTCCTCCAGCATCATTCTGGAGCTGGTTTTGCTGCCACCATATGTGAGAGGCGTGGCTTTCTCATAGATAAGTTGTACAGCAGGCATTGACTAAGTTGTCTGCCTGCACCTGGTTGTTCTGGAAAGCTCTCAAGTGATGCTGACATGCCCCTGGTTAGAGGCCACCAGACAAGATGACCTCTAGTCTCTCTCCTTCTCTAAGAGGCCATAAGAAAGTACAGCCGATGCTATCAAACAGGACCAGATCAGAGATAACTACACAGCACAGAAACTGGTAACGAAAGAGAAATGGAGATGAGGCGTGTAATTCAGCACTCTCAACCTCTGAGAGGGCTTCCCTGATAGCTCAGTTGGTAAAGAATCTGCCCGCAATGCAGGAGAAACTGAAAGTGAACATGAAGTCACTCAGTCGTGTCTGACTCTTTGCGATCCTATAGACTGTAGCCTACCAGGCTCCTCTGTCCATGGGATTTTCCAGGCAATAGTACTGGAGTGGATTGCCATTTCCTTCTCCAGGGGATCTTCCCAACTCAGGGCTCAAACCCAGGTCTCCCACATTGTAGACAGACGCTTTACCATCTGAGCCACCAGGGAAGTGACCCCAGCTCAATTCCTGGGTCGGGAAGTTCCCCTGGAGAAGGGATAGGCTACCCACTCTGGTATCCTTGGGCTTCCCTTGTGGCTCAGCTGATAAAGAAGCTGCCTGCAATGCAGGAGACCTGGGTTCAGTCCCTGGGTTGGGAAGATCCTCTGGGGAAGGGAAAGGCTACCCAGTCCAGTATTCTGGCCTGGAGAATTCCATGTATAGTCCATGGGGTCGCAGAGTCAGACACGACTGAGCAACTTAAAAGAAAGAAGAACCTCTGAGAATGAGGAGACATTAATCTTCCAGTTTACACATTTCTGAGCAGAGGAAGATACTTCCTGAGTGTTACTGACTCAATTAGCAGTGGCTGAGAAGGCAGGGTAAGAGGAGGAGGGGAGAAAGGGGGGAAATCTAGAATAATAGATCAAGAAAATATGGATGACTATAATCCACATAAATTGCCCAAATAATTCTGGCACAGGTGCCATTGATAACACAGCTGATGTCTAAGGAACATGAGGAACTTCTGCTTAAACCCCATCAGGCTTCCCCAACTTTATATCCTGTTATGGGAATTCAAGACCCTATTGATCTTTCCCCTTTTACTGTCAATTACAGAAGAGCGCAAGTTGCCTGGTTAAAGCTCACAGTGGTTCTCCTTTTGTGGGAAATGGTAACAAATATTAAATAATCAACACAGAGGCAACGAGCGAGGAAAATACCCCTTGCCTTGGGTTGCTAAAGGGGGCTGTGTTTAGCAACCAGGTTACCTGGTCACCTGCCAGGTTACCTGGTACTGGCCAGGGTCAGGGTGTGGTGAGAGGCAGGAGACACAGCAAGGGAAGAGGTGCCAAGGTGAGCGAGTGCTGGACACACAGGGATCCTCTCTCCAGCACCTGAGGCCCTGGTTCCTACAGCTCTTCCTTTGCTTCTCTGATAACCCCAGCTACATGATTCAATAAGTTCCTCTTTTGGCTTAGGAAAAACAAAACTCAGAATAATGGCAAATACAAAGGAGTCTCTGATCTCAGAGATAAGAGGGAAGTTGCAAAATCTGAAGTGACACACTACAATTCAATCTTTAGAAATAGTTCATTTATTTTAGAAAACTAACAAGAACGTTAAAGGCATGGGCTGTTGGCACCAATAAGCTAGAAAGACTTAAGGAGAAATGAAGATGTTCACAGGCAATTCTTAATTACCCCCGGGGCATGTGGGTGGCAGACAAAATAGATGATGATACAGAAAAGCCAAAAACCTAATTTTAACTAAAAGCCCCATCCTCTGAAAGGACACAATTAGCCTTGCCAACAAGAAGCGCGCTTGACAGAACTCGGCATCTCCTCATGATGAATCAGTGGGAGGGCAGAACGATGGGCCAGAAGGAAGAAAAAGGACAGCCTGTCCGGATGACCCACAGGAGGGTAATAAGTAATAGCAAAGGGGGTGCAAATCTTGGCTGCATCCCATCTTTCCTCTTCGGTTCCCTGGACACACTGGGGAAGGTGACAGATTTGACATCGGGGATTTCTTTCCATCTTGGGCACCATCTGGCATTTGCCACTGCTTTTCAAGAACCCGAGGGATTAAGTACCATATTCAAGGTTTCCAGAAGCAAAAATGCCATCTGGGCAAGGCTGGAAGGGTATACTCCCTTGGCCCAGCCAGCTCCATCAATAAATACAACTTTCTGAGTCCCCGGGACCTTCAGGGTCAAAGTTTCCACTATAAGCACTTTGTTTCTCTTGCACACTCTCCCCTGAAGTCCTGTGGTGGCTACTGTCATCACTCCTGTGATCCTTCATATCCTCTGGGATGCAGGTCCATGTGCAGGGTCAAGCCTCATAGGTTAGTCACCCATCCTCCTGGCTTCAGTTCAGTTGCTCAGTCGTGTTCGACTCTTTGCAACCCCATGGACTGCAGCACATCAGGCTTCCCTGTCCATCACCAACCCCCAGAGCCTACTCAAACTCATGTCCATTGAGTTGGTGATGCCATCCAACCACCTCATCCTCTATTGTCCCCTTCTCCTCCTGCTTTCCATCTTTCCCAGCATCAAGGTCTTTTCCAATGAGTCAGTTCTTCGCATCAGGTGGCCACAGTATTGGAGTTTCGGCTTCAGCATCAGTCCTTCCAATGAACACCCAGGACTGATCTCCTTTAGGATGGACTGGTTGGATCTCCTTACAGTCCAAGGGACTCTCAAGAGTCTTCTCCAACACCAGAGTTCAAAAGCATCAGTATTTCCACACTCAGCTTTCTTTATAGTCCCACTCTCACATCCATACCTGACTACTGGAAAAACCATAGCTTTAGATTAGATGGACCTTTGTTAGCAAACTAATGTCTCTACTTTTTAATATACAGTCTAGGCTGGTCATAACTTTTCTTTCAAGGAGCAAGCATCTTTTAATTTCATGGCTGCAGTCACCATCTTCAGTGATTTTGGAGCCTCAAAAAATTAAGTCTGTCATTGTTTCCATTGTTTCCTCATCTATTTGCCTGAAGCAACGGTACCAGATGCCATAATCTTAGTTTTCTAAATGGCTTAGGGGCTTGTAAACTCCCTTGGTAGGAGAACTCAGGTTGAGGAATTGTAAACTAAATCGGGAGGGGAAAAAAAACATTGTGCAATGGAGATCCATCACGTCAGTAAAGAACTGCCAACTTGATCAGATAGGGCAATGATTAGTAAACAGAGTTTCATTTTCATAGATGTATCAGGACAAAGAGAGTCCCATCTGGTCATGGTCTCTTCTCAGAGGATAGGTGAGATTGTGTCCATCCAATATTCTGCCAGCAAAAAAATATAAATAAAACTGGGAGTGGCGCTGCTCCCCAGGGGACATTTGGAAACTGCTGGACATTTTTGGTCATCCCAAGGACAACACAATTGCCGAAAGGTAACTGTGGCATCTGATAGGCAGGGGCCGAAGATCACAAACACAATGCAATGAGTGGGGCAGAATCGTTCTGCCTAAATGACAACAGTGACCTCTAGAGAAAGGGTTAAAGGTTTTCTTGTAACTCAATACAGAGCTAACCTCTCTCTAGGCCCATGGGGCACAGAAGCTCCCTGTTCTCTAATTAGGTTGTTGTTGTTAATTGCTAAGTTGTGTCCAACTCTTTGTGACTCCACGGACGGTCGCTCACCAGGTTCCTCGGTCCACGGCATTTCCCAGGCAAGAATACTGCTACTGCTAAGTCACGTCAGTTGTGTCCGACTCTGTGCGACCCCATAGTCGGCAGCCCACCAGGCTCCTCCCTCCCTGGGATTCTCCAGGCAAGAACACTGGAGTGGGTTGCCATTTCCTTCTGCAATGCATGAAAGTGAAAAGTGAAAGGGAAGTCGCTCAGTCGTGTCCGACTCCTAGTGACCCCATGGACTGCAGCCCACCAGGCTCCTCCATCCATGGGATTTTCCAGGCAAGAGTACTGGAGTGGGGTGCCATTGCCTTCTCCGAGGCAAGAATACTGGAGGTAGCCATTGCCTTCTCTGGGGGATCTTCCCACCCAAGGGCTCGACCTGGATCTCCTGCTTGGTAGGCGGACTCTTTACCACTGAGCCACTGGGGATGCCCTCTAATTAGGAGCAATGCCAAAAATGTGCCCCCTTTCCCCTGGGGCCTAGAAAAATGCATCCCAGATCAGAGAAAGCATTCCTTTACAACACCCCAGTGCCAGACCCCCCTAACCAATCCTCTCTACCATCTGGCATCAAATTAGAGAGAGGAGGGGCCTCCTGAGCCCCCTCAGTCACATTCAGACAATTTGTACCATCAGTTCCAATCTCCTCGCACCCACAGCCCTGAAACCCAGAGCACAGAGGAAGAACTTGAGGCTGAGCACACTGAAAGGCACCACTTTGTTCTCTGATGAGGCTGACCAGTTCTCCCATAGAGACTCTGATCAAGGTAACAGGCTGGGGCAGTTCCTTTCCATGTTAACATCAATATAAGCCACTCTTCAGACCCAAAAATGGGTAGTGGGCTTTGGGCCTGGATACAGTGAACCCCTCAGGGCATCCAGAAGTACATTCTCTGTGGCTCAGCTAGTAAAGAATCTGCCTGCAATGCAGGAGACCTGGGTTCAATCCTTGGGTCAGGAAGATCCCATGGAGAAGGGAATGGCTATCCACTCCATTATTCTTGCCTAGAAAACCCCCATGGACAGAGGAACCTGGTGGGCTACATACAGCCCATGGGGTCCCAAAGAGTCGGACACAACTGAGTGACTAACACTTTCACTTTCCCTGGACAGGCCTAGGACAGACATCTAATTCCTCTGGGCGAGCTCGCTGTCTCTGACAGGAAACAAAGAGCTCAGGCAGAAACGTTCTAACGACGGTTCAGCGGTGGCTCTAAACTTCCGTCTAAAACACTGATTCCAAAGGTGAGGCATGTAACCCAAGCAAAGGAGACCTAAGGCCCAGCTAAACTTCTGTCACTCAAGTTTGCAGTTCCTGCTGCAACATGTCTGTTTATTCTTATCTCCATGGCAACTCCTCTGTCTTTTCCAGTCAACATCCTGTCCCTGGCAATCACAGGCTGGCCAGGCAAACAAGCTGGGGCCTGGGGGGCTGCAGTCCATGGAATCTGGGTCAGAATGGATGCTCAGACGGCCACGGGGCTGAGAGGCAGATGGTGCATCAGGGCTGAGGGCTGCTATACTCTGTGGGCCCCACACTTGTCCACAGAGGGATCGCACATGGGGCTGAGACAGGAGGAGGGGACGGGCTAAGCATCTGGGGGAGCAGATGGGGAAGAGGAATGGCTGCTGGAGACGGTGACAAAGGCTTGGCAAGTGGGACCTGATGCTGTCTATTTTTAAGTGAGGGGGAAGCTAAAAAAAGGAACTGGGTGGGTTTGAGCAGCTGGACACAGTTCTTCCATATCATCACTGAAGTTTTTCATTTTTCAATAAAAATGCTAACCAGAGGGTAAGAGAGAATGGACAAGGACATGGCTGAGGGGGAGACTGGTGCACACCAGGGAGGGCGAACAAGGGGTGGACATCCCACAGGCCAGAAAGAGGAGATCAAAGAGAGCAAAAGAAAAATGATGCATCCTGTGAAAGAGAACGGTGGCCAGAGCAAAACTCTCAGGATTAGGAGGACTCAAACCCCAAAGTCATTCCAGGGTTCCTGCAATCTCTGTTCCAACCTGCCAGGACACTGCTCCCCTTGCTTCGTTTCTCAAGGCACTTGGGTCATTTCCACTTAAAAGTCTGTGTTTTACCAGTTACCTTTCTCTCTCATGCTCCCACCAGCATGGTAAGTTCCTGAAGGATGGCATGGCCTACATTTCAATCTTTGCACTGAAGGCCCACTCAGACTCTGTGTGTGCTCGATAATTATCTTATAACTAATTCTCCCTTTGCCTTACGTAAGTTCCAGAATCTCCTGACTTCCTTACTATTCCATCTCCATCCTATGGTCAAGCCAAATAAATATATGAAGGCAGTCAGAAAGTAACACTTCCTTCTTGTGTGTGTACAGAGCATCAAAAATTCACTGGTCAATGAAGTTAAATTTTCTAAGCTCTGTTTGCTAGTTCGATTTAGATCGAGCATCAGTCGACACTCCTGAGAGAGAGAGAGTAACCGCAATGGTAAAGACAAAGCCAACGGTTTTGCTTAAACAGAACAATTTAAGTTGTTCCATAGTTTAGATGTCCTGCTGAGTTTAAAAAAAAAAAAAAAGAAGAGGCTATAACTTGAGATCCAAATCCATGCAGCATATGAAGGAATTTCAAATAACTAAGTAAAAAACTGGTTCCTGGCACAATCAGAAAGCTTAAGCTGTATATTAAGTGGCTAGGTTCCTGCTAAAAGTTCTGGAATGGCTGACAAAACTGTCTCACCCTGTGTACTCACTCTTCCACTACCCACCTTCAATGTGGCTCAGTGGTAAAGAATCTGCCTGCCAGTGCAGGAGACGCAAGAGATATGGGTTCAATCCCTGGATCAGGAAGATCCCCTGCAGTAGGAAATGGCAATCCATTTCAGTATCCTTGCCTGGAAATCCCATGAACAGAGGAGCCTGGTGGGCTACAGTCCATGGGGTCACAAAGAGTCAGACGTGACTGAGCACAGCCACACACGCATCCCGTGTATTTCATCTCTGCCCTGGATTCCGTAGAAGTCTCTTTCTTAACTGGCGTGCTGGCCTCTGACCCTTCTGCCTCTACTTCATGAAGCATATGCACTCTGACTCTCCACTATGCAAAGTGTTTTGGTGGTTGTTTCATTGCTTACAGACTAAAATCCAAACTGGGAACGCCCTTAACAATTACAGCCCATTTCACTTCTAACCTTAAGTCCTACCATACTTTATCACTGACACAGCATCACTAGTCACTGCTATCCAGACACTCTTCATCTGTGTGCCTTCGCACAAGCTGTCTGCTCTACTAAGAATGTGCTCTCCTTATTCTTTCCTCAAGCTTCAGCTCAGTGTCAGCTCAGGAGAACAACGGCTTTGGACCAGTCCAAACTGGGTTCAGGTTCTGGCTTTCCACCTTTTAACTGTGCTGGCCAGAGCAAGCTCAGGCTCTCGTCTACCCAGTTCACAGCTGCTTACGAGAGTGAGTGGTGAGTGTGTGTGAGTCGCTCAGTCATGTCAGACCCTTTGTGACCCATAGACTGTAGCCCGCAGGGCTCTAGGCTGTCCTAAATCTGGCAGAGTTGGTCACTTATTTTCTCTTTCTAACCTAAGGTGGCTCAGATGGTAAAGAATCCGCCTGCCAGTGTGGGAGACCCGTTCCATCCCTAGGTCAGGAAGATCCCCTGGAGGAGGGCATGACAACCCAGTCCAGTATTCTTGCCTGGAGAATTCCCATGGACAGAGGAACCTGGCGGGCTACAGTCCATGGGGTCACAAGGAGTTGGACACAATTGAGTGAATAAGCATATAACCTAAGGGATAGGTAGCACTGATCTACAGATATTAGATAACACAATTTTTAATGTAATAAAATTCACCATGTGAAGAGTTCTAGCTATATTGCAAAGTACGTACAATTATTCCCATTTCACAAAGAAGGGACTGAAAGGGCTAACTAAGTAAACTGGCCCCAGGTTCCAGGCACTGGTAAGTACAGAGCAGGGATTCACACGGGTTTCTCTAACTCAACATCTCCATACTCCCTGCTACAACTTCACATCTATGATTAACAGGGAGCATCCCCTTCTTTAGACTGACATATTCAAGAAATTTGTCTCTTCAGTGTCAGATAAAAACTAGATTTTCAAGAAATGTTTGTTCCACAAATACTTCATGCATGTGTTCCTTTAGCAACAGTTGATAGATACTCGCTAACTGTCAATTTTAGGACCTCAATATCAGCAACAACAATTCGATTTTTAAAAAGAAATTGGAATTCACCATTACATAAGGAGGTTTAACATATCTCCCAAGAAAATGACACCTCAGAGACCAAAAGTAAGAATACAGAATTGCTGAATAAAAGTGAATAGGGCTGGTATCCAAATTTAAAGGATGAAAAATTATCTCTGTTCAGAAATGACATGATCTTATATGTAAAAGGCACTAAAGAATCTATTTAAAAAGTTACAACCAATAAACTCAGCAAAGTTGCAGTATATAAAATTAAAGGCAAAAATCAGTCACATGTCTATACATCAATAATAAACCTTCTGAAAAAGAAATTGATAATTCCATTGGCAATAGCATCAAAAAGAATAAAATACTTAGGTAGAGACTTACCAAAGGAGGCAAAATACATATTGAACACTACAAAACACTGTAGGTATGACACCCATGTTTATGAGTTGTAATACTTAATATTGTCAAGATGACATTACCACCCAAAGCTATCTACAGATTCAGTGAAATCCCTATCAAAATTCTAAAGCTTTTTTGTTTCCAGAAATAGAAAAATTTATCATAAGCTAAGTATGGAATCTTAAGGGACCCCTGAATAACCAAACTGAACTGAACTGAATGACCAAAACAATCTCGAAAGAGGAAAGGAGAGTCAATGAAGATGGTGGCATGAGAAGGTCCTGAACTCCTCTCCTCCCACGGAGGCACTGAATGTACAGCTAGGCATGGAGCAACTCCCGGTGAAAGAAACCCGTAAAATATATTAAAGTACCAAACGGAAATCACAGAGCTGAAGAATACAATGACTAAACTGAAATTTTCAATAGAGGGTTTCAACAGCTCAACAATGGACTAGATCAAGACAAAGACAAGATTAGCAAACTGAAAGGACAGTAGACTCCATCCAACCAGAGGAGCCCAAAAAAAAAAAAAGATGAAAACGAGTGAGGAGAGCTCAAGGGACTAACAAAGGCCATCAAGCAGACTAAAGGAAAAGACAAGGGAACAGAGAGAGCACTTATTCACAGAAATGATGATAAAATAAACTTCTATAACCTGGGGAAATAAACAGACATCTGTATCAAAGAAGCCCAAACAGTACCAAGGAAGATAAGTCTAAAGAGACTCACACAAAGACACACTGTAATTAAACTGTGGAAAGTTAAAGACAGAGATGATCTTAAAAGCAGAAAAAGAAAGCAACTTGTTATGTACAAGAGAACTCCCATAAGACTTTTAGCATATTTTTCAAAAAAATTTTGTAGGCCAGAAAGATTGGCATAATATCACATATATTCAAATGACTGAAGGAAAAACCCTGCCAACCAAGAAATACACCACCTGATACAAATAATTCACAATTTGTATGATAACACAAAAGACCCTGAACAGCAAAGCAATCTTAAGAAAGAAGAATGGAACTGGCGGAATCAACCTTCCTGACTTCAGACTATACTACAAAGCTACAGTCATCAGGACAGTATGGTAATGGCACAAAGACAAATATAAATCAATGGAACAAAATAGAAATTTCAGAGATAGATCCACACACCTATGGACAGCTTATCTTTGACAAAGGAGGCAAAAATGCACAACAGAGAAAATACAGTCTCTTCAACAAGTGGTGCTAGAAAAATGGCATGAAAAGAATGAAACTAGAAAACTTTCTAACATCATACACAAAAATAAACTCAAAATCAATTAAAGACCTAAATGTAAGACCAGAAATTATAAAACTCTTAGAGGAAAACATAAGAACACTCTCCAACATAAATCATTCAAGTACCGCAATGACTCACCTCCCAGAATAATGAAAATAAAAACAAAAACAAACAAATGGAACCGAATTAAACTTAAAAGCTTTTGCACAATGAAGCAAACTATAAGCAAGGTGAAAAGACAGCTCTCAAAATGGGAGAAAATAACAGTATACAAAACAACTAACAAAGAATTAACCTTCAAAATACACAAGCAGTTCATGCAGCTCAAACCCAGAAAAAGAAATGCCAAAAAAAAAGGAATGCAAATCAAAACCACAATGAGGTATCATCTCACACTGGTCAGAATGGCCATCATCAGAAAGTATACCAACAGTAAATGCTGGAGAAGGTATGGAGAAAAGGGAACCCCCTCTTACACTGTTGGTGGGAATGCAAACTAGTACAGCCACTATGAAGAACAGTGTGAAGATGTCTTTAAAAACTGGGATTATTTGCAGTTTTTTAAGGAATCTCCACACTGTTCTCTATAGTGGCTGTACTAATTTGCATTCCCACCAACAGTGTAAGAGGGTTCCCTTTTCTCCACACCCTTTCCAGCAATCCCACTGCTGGGCATACACACTGAGGAAACCAGAATTGAAAGAGACACGTGTACCCCAATGTTCATCGCAGCACTATTTATAATAGCCAGGACATGGAAGCAACCTAGATGTCCATCAGCAGATGAATGGATAAGAAAGCTGTGGTACATATACACAATGGAGTATTACTCAGTCATTAAAAAGAATACATTTGAGTCAGTTCTAATGAGGTGGATGACGCTGGAGCCGATTATACAGAGTGAAGTAACCCAGAAAGAAAAACACCAATACAGTATACTTACACATATATATGGAATTTAGAA
>SJXQ01002661.1:5966-63813 GCA_006408695.1 Aepyceros melampus
GGCCGCGGCGGCGGCGGCGGGCGCGGGGCGCGGGCCCGAGGCCTCGCGCGGCGGGGGCCCCGGGAGGCCGCCGGGTAAGCGCCGAGCGGAGACCGCGCGGGAGCGGCTCGCGGGGCGGAGCGCACTCGGGGCCAGGTTTCGGGCGGGCGCGGCGGAGGGGCCGCGGGGCCCGGGACGCCCTCGGGTCGCCAGTCGGGGCGAGGGAGGCGCTGCCCGCACGCAGGACACGGCCGAGGTTCCGGGCGCCGCACGCCCGCGCTCGGAACTTGCAGACTCGGTCAAAAAGTTCTCGGCGCCTTGGAAGTGGGATTTCTGCTCTTGAGACGAATATGCATTCAGTGGGCAGTTGTGCCTCCCGTGTGCCAAGTGCGAGTGGGACGGAAAGCAGCGAGATGGAACGGGCTCTGACTCTCCTGGAGGGTACATCCTCACGGGAGGAGGCATTCCGCGCGTGGAATAAGTTAAAAACAAGCGACACGCAAGACGATCCTGACCGCCTTTGCACCCTTTTTGACGCTATCTGGAATCTGTTGCATTTTACTTAGCTTGTTTTGATGGAGAGGCCTTTTGAGGAGGAAGTATCTGTGGCTGAGTACAGAGTATTGTAACAGGATTTCCCGTCCCATTGCTTTAAACGTTATTTGAGGGAGGGAGATTTTGGATTTGTGTTAACTGGCAAGCATGTGCAAAGCGGGAACTTACCTATTCTCTTTGCTTGCTTTAGATATTAAAATTTGAACAGAGTGTAGACCTTTTATGTATCATATGTTGTTCTGGAGAGGCTCTGATGGTGAAATTGGAATTGGGCTACGTTGTGTAATTCTTAAGCCCAGCTGAGTTTGATTTTTCTTTCTCAGACTTAAGAGCAGCAAATGTTTATCGTCTCCTGAAAAGAAGCATTAGTGCTTCAGTTAGTCCAGAAGATACTACTTTCCCTGGTAAGTACAACAGAAACTTTCACTGGCGTAGCATTTGTATTGAAAATAAATTTAATTGGTTTGCTCACCTGAGAGTCCAAAAAAATTTGTTTTTTTTTTTCTTTGTTTGCTTTTGGGGGGGATATTAATAATGTCATTTAATATTTTCGCTAAATGTATTTACAGGAAAATATTAGTGCAAAGCTATGATGCATTACCAATTAACACAGAATATATAAATATTTCTGTAACAAGTTTTATATAACACAGGTTTTCTGTGTTATTTCTGTTATATAAAAATTTCATATAACACAGAAATTAAATATTAGACTAATTTAAAACTCCAGTCTCTTGTGGCACACTCCTTTACTTATTGTTAAAAGATTTTAAAAAATATGAATACACATCATTTGTCCATTACTATATTATATTCTCTGTCTTTAAGCTCAGCAAGAAGCACTTGTTGACTGGGTGCAAGTCCTGGGGATAGGGAGCTAGCAAAAGAAGCACAGGAGAAGCAAAAGCGGAAGATTGCTTTCCTTCATTTACGGATGCTTGGATGTCGCAAAGTTGTTATGAAAATTATCTTATATTCTCATCTTGACTTTGTTCCCTTTATGAGATTTGCTTGCCATCTTTAGCTTTGTGTAAAATAGAGTAACGTGGCTTTATGAGAAGGATGTATGATGGTGTTCTGAGTAAATACATTATTAATGTTCTTACCGCCATCTCCTTAACTGTTTTTCATTCTTGCCTCTTATTGATTCTCTTAAAAGCACTTCATGACTGTTATCCTTTCTCCATTCTTATCTGCTTGAGCTTCCTCAAAATCTTTGACTTTTTTGATCACCCTTTACTTTGGAAATATTTTTTCTCCTTTGGTTTCTGCTGGCATTATATAGATCCGTTTATTACTTCTTTGGTCGTTACCCTCTTTTTTTCCTTCCCTGCTTGGCCTCTGTCTGAGAGTAGAAATGCCAGAACAGGTCTGGAAGCTGAAGGGAGTTTCTGGAGACGCGAAGGAGAGTGCGCTTGTTCTCATGACTGAACGCTCTGTTCCTTTCTGTTTTCGTTCATCAGAGAACTTGTCTCTTGAGTTTCAACTGTCATCTTTGAGGAATTACTTCAATATCTATGTGCTTCCCTATCCTGTTTGCCAAATCCTGGTAGTGCGCAAGTTGGTATAGTTTAAGTCAGTACTACTGTTATTACAACAGGATTTTGATGGAAAATGACATGGTCAGTGAAAGACATGTGATTAGTTGCCTGAAAGATTGCAAAGTGAAAATATTTTGTAAAAGGTGGATACATGGGACTTCCCTGGTGGTCCAGTGCTTTAGACTTTGCCTTCCAGTGCAAGGGGTGTGGGTTCAGTCCCTGGTCAGGAAGCTAAGATATAAAAACCAAGACATAAAACAGGTGCATTGTTGTAATTTTAAGTTCAATAAAGACTTAAAAAAAGAGTTGGATACATGTGTCTGGAACTCCAAAGGAGAATGGAGCTGGAGAAAGATTATGGAATCATCAATATATAGATGTCGATTTGAGCCATGAAGAATGATGGGATTGTTTTGGAGAGTGAGAAGAGCAAAAAATCTTGAAATGAATTCCAAGGAATTCATTTTTGAAAGGATCTGAGCACCAGTTTTTAAAGAAAGATAGGTTTTCCACAGAAAGCAAGTGTTTTCAGGAGAAAGTAGTCAAATGTGTCATTTTTCATTCCTTTCTTAGTCTTAATGTTGAGAAGTCAAGTACCAATAGGACTGAAAACCTAGATTTAGAGACGTGTCAGGCGTTGGCGACTCTGGTGGGTGCAGGCAGTGGTGACTCTGGTGGGTGTCAGGCGTTGACGACTCTGGTGGGTGCAGTTCAGTGGCATGTGGAGACGAAAGAACAGATTACGCTGGACCCGGAAGGGATAGAAAAGGCGCAGAGGAGATAGAGGCGGCCAGGTACAGACAGTGCTCTCGGAAAGCCCATCTTCCTGAAGAGTGGAGGGAGACATAGTGGCTAACTAAAAAGGGGAGATGAATTTAAAGGTGATTCAGAAAAATAATCTGGGAAATACTTGAGCATGTTTAGATGTTAATGGAAAGGAAATGGTAGAGAAGGAGAGATCAAAGACGCAGGGAAGTCAGCAGCCTGGTGTCAGTGGAAGTCCGGGGGCAGCCTTGGTCGGAAGGGCTGTGCCTCTTACTTGCCAACAGGGAAGAATGAGGAAAGCCCTAATGGGAATGCAGGAAGGCGGTCTGTTTATTGCCCAATGGCTTCTATTTTCTTAAGGAATTAGGGGTAAAGTCTTCTGGAATTTTGGCAGAAATTGGTAATAAGATACCAATTTGGTAAGAAGTTGGTAGTAAGGTGCACTTAGCATCTTTCCTAACTTCTATGAGGTAAGCCACAGTTACCATATATGTCCTTCCTCCTCCTTTGAATCCGATTTCTGTACGTTGCTCTAAATTTTTCACTGATCTTCTGACTTGTACCTTGGGGTGACCCTTAATTTCATATCTTCATAGAATATTCCAGTCTCCAAGAAGATCATCTCCACTTCAAAGCTATAGTTATTCTTTATCTCCTCTCTCTTTAGTAAGGCTGAACCAAACCTGCATGATCTTTGAGAAGGGAACCGTTTTCCCTAAAATGCTTTGCATTTTTTGGTATTATTCAACAGTAATTGAGTGGGTGTATTTTTCAGCATTAGATTTTAGAGTTTGAAATGAAGATTAATAATAATGATGTAGATTTTGAACTGCGATGAACTGAAGTAGAGTCTTCATAGAGGATGAATAATTTTGCTCTTTAGGCAGATTTTGCTGTTTGAGTTTCTGTATTTTATGTATATATGTGTATATGTGCACACACACACACACACATATATATAACTTGGAGAACTGTATAATCTGTATCAAAATTGCATAACTCTCTAAGTATATATGCTGTAACAGCTGCTTATTTGTGGCATTTTTCTTCTAATAAGTATGATTTTGCTTTCAAGCCTGTTCAGTGAGCGGTATACCTGGTTCCAGGAAGTGGTTCTTTGCAGTTCAGGCAATATGTGGATTTTATCAGGTAATATAAATAAGAAAATGGTACTTGGTGAATGTCTTTGTTAATACCAATAATCCTACGTGCCCATTACTTAATGCAATCTTTTGATATGTTAGTTTTTAGTTCACACTGGGAAGAGATACACTTTGGTGCAGAGAAAGATGACATCGAAGATGTTCTTCAGACAAATGTGGAAGAATGTTTGAGCACTGCTGAGTGTTTTGAGGAAGAAGATAGCAATAGCAGGGAATCGTTATCCTTGGCTGAGTATGCTTACATGCGTCCTGTAACGTCTTTACAGTATTTGACGTTAGACTGTATTTTAGCCATGAGGGTGAGGATTTGATATGTTAGTGGTTACAGTGAGGGAATTTTACGTAATTAAAAATTTCAATGCTTATTTAGGAAGATGGGCAGTTTGGGCCTTTAATTTGAATAAAATTCTTTAAAATGCACAAATTTGTATCTGAAAATGTTTAGCTTCTTAAGCTTACTTATTTGTAGGAGTCATAAAAAGCGATAACTAATGTGTTGCTCGCTTGAAGAAACAGTCTGCTTGATGTTAAATTCCAGGAGCTTGAATAGAAACTGTTTAAGGTTAATAGCAGAAGGCAATGGCACCCCACTCCAGTGTTCTTGCCTGGAGAATCCCAGGGGCAGGGGAGCCTGGGGGGCTGCCGTCTCTGGGGTCGCACAGATTCGGACACGACTGAAGCGACTCAGCAGCAGCAGCAGCAGCTGGCGCCCACACCGCAGTGTCGCTGTCGTTTTGCTTTTGAAGCTGAAATGCATCTCTTCAGGTTGTGTGTCCTCAGCATCCCGGGCACCTTGAGACCCAGAGCTGCTGAGGGTTATATGGGTGATCGAGTGCACCTTCAGGTTTTCTGGATTGCAGTTCGACGTGTGTGACGACATAGGTGATGTGAGTTGTGGTCGTTACTTTTTTCTTCATGAAGTACACTGTCTCTGGTGGTGGTTTAGTTGCTAAGTGGTGTCCGATTCTTGCGATCCTGTGGACTGCAGCCTGCCAGGCTCCTCTGTCCCTGGGATTCTCCAGGCTGGAATACTGGAGTGGGCTGCCATTTCCTTCTCCAGGGGATCTTCCTGACCCAGGGATCGCACGTGGGTCTCCTGCTTTGCAGCAGATTCTTTCCCCTCTGAGCCCCAGGGAAGCCCACTAGTCACTTTGGCCTTGTAGGATACTTCATTACAAAAACTACTTTTGCTTATTTCAGTATTCAGGTGTTATACTTCTATGAATTACTGCAGACTTCGAGTTTTCCTGTTTTCGAATCATATTTGTCTATACTGATGAATGAGGGGAGACGTAGAAGTTTAGAAAGGGCATTGAAATGGAGGCTGGTAGAAGTGGTCTTGACCTTGGGCCAGTCACTGAACTTCCGCGGTGTTTACTGTCTCATCTCTAAAGTGCTGAGGTCCTTTCAGATGATTTCTAAGCTGCCTTCTAGCCTTAGGGCTCTGAGCATTCCATGTTTTCTCACCACTGTTGAAGATGGTGAGTGCAGAAACAGTCGTTTCTACTCAGTGACTTAATAACTATTTCCACAAGAGGGAGCTTGAAAACTGCACTGTACATAAGATGCCTGAAGGGTTTTAAACAGTGGTGAGTTTATAATAAAAGATTCAAGTGCCTTTATCGATATAGTAAGCTATTCTGAGAAAAATTCATTATTTGGATAAAACTTACAGACTTTTAATAGATTTTAAAGAATCGAAGGAGAGTGTCATGTTTTCCTGTCATCTGTTTTGTGTCTTTCAGAGAAACTAAACACTTAGAAACACCTTACTTTGTAGGGTTCAGAATGATGTATATTTAATGTACTAGATATAATTTAGGGAGGGTTTTTCCCCCCTTGTTACTGTTGTTACTGTTGTTTGTTTGGGGAGTGTAGCTTAGAACCTGGATTCAGGGTTTGAATCCTAGCTTTCATACCTACTACTGATGTGAACTTTAATTGAATTATTTAAAGTGAGGATAAAAATAGTATTAAGAGTATTGCCTCATGGGATTGTCATGAAGATCAAATGAGATAATGCTAACATGCTTAATAGTGTCTGGCACAGAGATCCGTTTGCTTCATATGACCTAGTTATGATTATATGTAACTTTTTTTCCTACTTTCTCTTGTTTTAGCCTTTATGAGAGTCTGCAGAAAGTTTGCATCAGTTGTCAGACCAGCTTCCTGCTCCTGGTAACACCTTGTGGCTGCTTTCAGTGTCTGTACCTTATCTTACACTGTGTGTGAAGGAATGATAAACTCAGTTTTTACGCTTGTGTTCTCACTTCTGATTTTTAAATCAAAATGACAAATGATTTTCACTTGAAAAATCATAAAAAATGATTTTTATTTTATTTGTGAAAAAAAAATGCCCCACTATTTTAATAAAATACATTGTTGAGATATTAGCTTTTTTAATTGTTTTCATTTGCTTAGACAAAAATTAGAACTTACAAAATTAAATACTCGTCTGTTTCCCTCTTCAGTTATTACTGAAGAAGACTTTCTACTGTCTGCCATTGTTTTCCACAATGTTCTTGAGAACACTTGTCCCATGACAACTCCTGGAAAAAGAAATTCTTTAACGTAGATCACTTGGGTAACATTCTTTCCTGGTGTAAAGTCAGCTATATATATTGTCATATAGAAAGTCATACAGTAAAAGAAGCCCTTGACTCAATCTTTTTTATGCAGTTCATTTTTTTCCCCCTGTAATGGGAAGTATATTTTATGAAATACTGTATTGTTTATTCTTAAAACTGTATTTTATCTTAAATCTTTCTTATGGTGAATCAATTACTTGATTCATCAAAAATTTGATATACTTTGGCATCCACAAATACTTGTAAAGAGTTTTCTGAGTATTTTCGTTACTGGAGGTCAGTTATTAAGCAGATATTTATTGTGTCATGTGTCAGGCGTTGTACTGGGAGCTAAGTATCCAGTGATAAGTAAATTCTATGTGATTATCATAAGGGACTTTAGCTCACAATCTAATCCTTATATTCAGGATTGTATTTTAGCATGAAAGATCTTATATGGAAAATAGCTGAGTATATTGACAAATAAGCATCAGTTTTTTCCTATGAAGTTAAAAATATGAAATGTAGAGTTGCTATTTTGGCAAATTGAAATACTTTCATTGTTATACTTTTGTTTGGTTTCTTTTGATTTTGATTTTTCTTATCCTTCAGTAAAATTTATCATTTTATAAAATTTAAAGTTTCATGAAGTTAACCTTCTTTCTCAGGAACCAGTGATATTGTCGATATAATTGAATTTTCTGAGTGTTTTATTCTTCTTTAAAAAGAGAAATAATTTATTTGAGCATTACAATTTTACACTAATTCATTCCCTTTTGTGTAAGAAAATTAAGTATAGAAGAGCATAATGAATTGCACAAGTTTTTTTTCCCTCTGTTCAGAACAACAATAGCATTGATGATCTCACCAGCAATGTATTATTAACTACTGGCACATAATTGGCAGAGATTATGATATGGTTCATTGTTTTGCTGGCATATGCTAGCTATTTCAAGATAACATGGCTTTAAATCAAGTGATGAACACTTAAAGATTTCAGACTCCTAAACTTGTGTATTGTTTTGAAGAATTTCAGAAATTAAAGTTAAAAATCCTTCTTCATCTTCTAAATAAACATAAAATTCAATTGTCCAGAATACTGTTTTGAGGCATTTAGGGTCTCACGTCTTTAAAAAGTTACACTTAATCAACTGTGCTCCAAAACAAAAATGTAAAAAAACTTATAAAAGTGCTTTTACTTCTTTCTAGGTAGAGCAATGATAGATATAATACTGTTGCCTTCTGACAGAGATCCTCCGAAACTGAGAGACTGTTTGCCTGCTGTCGGAGCATTGAAACATTTGAAGGAATGGCATTCAGCAAAAGTTACTATAGCAGGAGACCACTGTGAAATGTAAGCTATCTGTGCTGTTTGTTTTTACAGTTAACTTGCTACCCTGCTTTTAATAGACCCAGCATTTGAAGATTTTTAAAAATGTGACAGTTTTATGGGGGTGGCCAGGAAAGCAACATCTTATGGGAAAACGAAAACTTTCTGACCAACCCAATATGTCCTGCTGCAATTAGAGATTTTCTTCATTGAGAAGAGCTTGGTGAGGTGAAGTTGCTCAGTCGTGTCTGACTCTTTGCAACCCCATGGACTGTACCTACTAGGCGTCTCCGTCCATGGGATTCTCCAGGGAAGAATACTGGAGTGGATTGCCATTTCCTTCTCCAGAGCTTAGATTTCCCTTATTTCATACTTTATATTTCTCAGAAGTTTTAAGTTTTTAGTAAATATTACGGATGCTGTTTTTGAACCGTTAATGAGCATCATTCTCCAAACACGTCGTATATTCTTAAACAGGTGTGTGTTGTCCAGTGAGCGCCGTGATAAGTGCTGTGGGTGCATGGGTACGCTGGATTTATAATGTCATGTTTTTTTTTGTTTTATGTGCAATGTGGAAAGAAATACATGCTGCTGTGTTTTATGACACTTGAGTAAGAATCAACTGTGTATTACAGTTTTGATCCTTAAATAGGTGTTGGATTTGTTCACTTCATGATTTTCTTCGTTCAGCAACTGTCTGTTGACCACTGTCATTAGCCAAGCACAGCAGCATTTACTGGGGAATTACAAAAGTGAGAGTTAATCTTTTTCATGGAAATTCAGGGAGGAACTGGAATGCATATGGTCAGGATAATCTGTCCGTGCTATTAAGGAATTTCATACAGAACTGTTGTGGGAACAGTTTAGGAAAGCAGTTCTTTTGAAGATACAAATTTCGTTCTTTCTGTCTGTATATGTGTGTACATATGTGTGTATCTGACATGTTAAAGCCAGTCTAATAACAACAGGAAAATCTAGTCATCTGTAGCATTAAGGATAATTATTCATAATTCATGGTGATGTTGAGATTAAATGAACATATGCTGGACTTCTCCAGAGACTGATTTAATGAATGTTCTGTAATATTAGTAGATAAAAGCAGAAATATAAACTTTACATTTTGCTTTTTTAGTTTGTAGTTAACTATAACCATTAAATCTAAGTCAAATTTAAAAGCCTGTATTGAATTATCGTGAACTTTTTATTTATAGAAATTATCAGAAAATTGCAGAATACCTTTCTGCTAATATTGTATCTTTTGAAGATCTCAGAAATGCCATTGATTCAAAGGAGCTATGAGGGGAAAGATTCAGATATGGGAGAGGAAGGTAAGCGGATTTCTGTTATCACAGTTTACAAAGCAGGCCTTTCAACTTTATTTACAACACAGATAATATAAATGAATCCTAATGAAAATGTACCATTTGAAGATGTTCTGGAAGAACACTTATCTAAATAGAACTTCTTAATTAATAGAAATGTTCTGAATTTATACTTATACAATAGCCCACTGGCTTCATGTTGCTACTAGAACTTTCTATGTGACTACTTCAAACACAGAACTGAATTTTTCACTTTATTTAAAAATAGTCACAGTGATTTTTTGGGCACTGCAATTCTAGAATGTGACATGATTTTAAAACACAGCTTTTAACATTAGTCGAGCTCATGTTTGTCCAGGCTGCTTTATTTCACTGCCAGTAAGTTGTATCCACATTGAAATAAGTGTTTCTGGTATTTGATGTATTTCAGTCTATTATGCTTAGTCGCTCAGTTGTGTCCAGTTCTTTGGGATCCCATGTACTGTAGCCCACCAGGCGCCTCTGTCCATGGGATTCTCCAGGCAAGAATACTGGAGTGGGTTGCCATTCCCTTCTCCAGGGGATCTTCCTAATAACCCAGGGATCGAACCCCAGTGTCCTGCACTGCAGGCAGATTCCTAACCATTTGAGCCATCAGGAAGACCCTGTGGTTCCCAGAGAATGGGCTTAATATACTCTTGTGGGCTGGTGAGAGGCCAGGGAGAGCGTCCATGGGCTTAATATACTCTGTGGGCTGGTGAAAGGCCAGGGAGAGCATTCCATGAAAAATTCATGTGTAAGTTGAAATACGAATGATGTGTATGTAAATGGAAGAATTGCATTTTGAGCCGAGGAATCAGAAATGAATTTATATATGGTTTTCCTCTCAACTTTTATGTTGCAATAAGGTGTATTAATCTTTGTAACTTAATTCATGATGTCTGTAAGTGTGCTTTCTTTGTTTCTTTTCAGTTTGGAAGTGAAATTAGTTTTCCTGAATTTTGTTTAAAGGGAGTCACCAGAAGAATTTTAGTACATCTAATTTAAAAACTTGCTTTCTTGACAAAAAGATAATACCATCGAAGGGTAAAGATATTTTGCCAAAGGTAATTTGTGTTTGTTTTTGCAGTCATCCATTCATAAATATCGTTATAAGATACATTTGAATATGTGCTTAAGTGTGCTCATTCATACAACCTTTATTATAGTTGTTCTTAAATTATAGTGTGTTATCAGCATTGAATGTTGGGAAAACTGTCACTGTTTTAGATTCTTTTCAAAATGGAATGATCCTAATGTTAGGTCAGTATAGGCCTGAAGCCACTTTAGGTTTGAACTTTACCTTTTGAGCTTCCTAGGATTCAGTTTGAAGGGAGCGTGACACTGGAAAGAGAACAGGCTTTGATCTCTCTGTCTCTGTTCACACACACAGATGCATGCATCAGTTCAGGCGCTCAGTCGTGTCCGACTCTGCGACCCCATGGACTGCAGCATACCAGGCTTCCCTGTCTATCACCAGTCCCAGAACATGCTCGAACTCCTATCAGCTGAGTTGGTGTTGCCATCCAACCATCTCATCCTCTGTCGTCCCCTTCTGCCTTCAGTCTCTCCCAGCATCAGGGCCTTTTCTGACTAGTCAGCTCTTTGCATCAGGTGGCCAAAATATTGAAGCTTCAGCATCAGTCCTTCTGATGAATATTTCAGATTGAGTTCCGTTAGGAGTGAGTGGTTTGATCTTTTTGCAGTCCAAGGGACTCTCAAGAGTCTTCTCCAACACCACAGTTCAAAAGCATCAACACTTCGGTGCTCAGCTCTCTTTATGACCCAGCTCTCACATCCACGTATGAATACTGAAAAAACCATACCCTTGAGTATATGGATCTTTATATAAATACACACTGTGTGTTGTGTATTTTTGTGTACACACACACACATACATACACATAATCGTATATGGTAAAATTAGATTTCTGCAAGTTTAAGATTTGTGCTGTTTGAAGATGGTTTTGCTTTTCTTTGCCCTTCCTATTAAGTACTCTAACCCAGCCTTGGAAATACCTTCTTCACTAGCTCACTCTTGGTTTAGTTTTAGACTCTATCCAGAGAAATCCTTAATCTTTCTTCTTCAAGTGGAGCTTGCTTTGTTAATTAGCACTCTTGGTTTCACTAGTTCTTTGTTTAATTATTTTGGTATTTTCTCCAAGGATTTTTTTTTCTTCTCAGCATACCACTCAGAGCCCATTCTGCTGCTGCTTTTCGTTTTCTCTCTCAGTTTTTCAGACCCGCTTCAGTAACCTGGCCTCCTGGCATATCTGTCTGTCTAGCTAGAGACAAACAGGATAAGTTGAGAACTCTGGTCCTCTGTTGCTTACCTCTTTTTAGACTTACTTTCTTCCTGTAAACTCTTTCTAGAAACTTTCTAGGAAATCTCCATGTCTATCTCTCCACTCTGAAAGCTAGAATTGGAATGGAAGAAATTCTTGTCTGTTATAGAGAATGAAGTATTTGGCTTACATTATGTATAAATACTGTCTTTTTAAGACTAATTTTAAAGGTTTAACACTTGATCACCAATTTGTTCACTTTCATTTTATTTCTGGCATTTAAATCCTTACATAATTTTATTTTCTTTTTTAGGTTTTCCATTATTATGGCCCTGCTTTAGAATTTGTGCAGATGGTGAGACTGTCAGATCTGCCCTCCTGCTACATGTCGGACGTGGAATTCGAGTTGTATCCTTTTCATTTACATGTTCATCATAGATCACATTTTCTGTGTCAAATAGAGTTTTTTCCTGGTACCACCACATTAAATATTTGGCTGTACTTTTGTTGTTTTTCTTTTTTTATAATATCAGTATACCTTTCATTGCCATTGTTTTAAGAGAAGTTCTACAACTTGCAAAAAAGACTTTTCCTTCAGGTACTATATTTATGCTTTAGGAAGGCAGAAGACTTCCTGAAATTATCACGCATTTGTGGGGTAGGGAAGAGGGAAAAACGTTAGGAATCCATGAAGAAAAACAAAATTTATATACTCTTGGAAGGTTCAGGTGTTTCTCTTACATTGACAGGATAGATAAAAGTGCTGCCATTCTACTGTATTGTTTTAAATACCTAAGTAAAAGTGAATGCCATCACATTTGTCTGCAGATATTCAGCATATTTTAGAATCTTTTTAAAGAAAATATATCTAAGACGTTTTAAGAATACACCTAATAACAGCATATTTTGTATAGAAGGACTTTGTTGTTGATTGGAAAGAAACACTAGCACATACAGTGTTCCTGGATTTTCACTCAGAAGCTCCAGTTTGTAAAATCTCTGGTTCCAGTAGTTTGCAGTATCCCTACTTCTTGGTGTATTTTCAGAATCAGAAAAATAATTGTCCTTAAGGAGAGGAGTAGTTGTGAGTTCCTGCAGTTTAAAATTTTTGATAAATGAATTTAAACATCTTGTGAGTTGGAGGATCAGACTTATTTTAGGAAGTTAAATTATTTGACAGCTAACCATTCTGTCATTTCCTTAACTCCTTAGTACAGGGGGCTGACAAAAACCAGCACCAGGCAGAACTCCAGGTTGCTGTTGCAGCAGATCTCTTCCCTGTGTGGCGAGGTACAGAGAGTGGGGCTTCGTGTGGTTTTCACTCAGTGTTGACAGATGTGAGAAGAGGGAGTATGTATTTTTAATCTGTCTTCGTGTGATGATTTGGTTTCTTCCACACAACACATTGTTTTGGTCCTAATTCATATTAAAATATTTTGGACTTTTTATAACTGCAGAGTCCACTGCAGACAGAAGTGATTTTTGTTTTTTAGAAGACATTTTCAGCAATAAGCTTCATGATTGGTAATTGCTTTAAAGTTTCAGGCTACGTTAGGTTGTTGTTAACCTGCTCCTTTCACACTTGATTTCAGTTCTGTGGCAAAATATTTATATGGCCCGCATGATAGACACACGTAAGTGAAACGTTCTCCAGAAATGTGTAAAGCTCTAGATACCCTCTTCTTGAAGTTACAATGAAATCTTTAGTCCTTAGTTTATAATGTTCCAAGTCAAAATCAGGTGTATACCTGTAATTTGGCAAGGTATAAAATAACTATTAATCCATCTATTGAAGATAGGCAAGACCAATCCTAGAAGACAGCTAAACTGTTGTTATCTATTCATGTCGTATTTTCAGTTGTTTTATTTTAAATTTGTTTTATTAGATTGTCATTTTTATTGTTTCTTGGGCAATGACTATAGAATATTGGACTCTCTCAGTCAGGGACAAATATTGGATCTTTAAATATATGTTGCTACTTTAATGCAGCAAAAGGGATAATTTTTGAAAACATAGATTATGTAATGTGGTTGGTAGATCTGTAAATGCGAAACAGTTCATTGTCCTTTTACATTGGGTTAAAATTAGTCTTTTACATTTTTTGAGAGAAAATTTTAAATTGCATGCTCATTGCTTGAAATAATCCTAGTGCTTTATACCATGGTTTTCATTCATTTATTCTTTTTTGGACTGCCTGCCATTTGCTTGTTGCAGGTACTGGAGAGAATAAAGTGGACCAGGTTCCTCCTTGGGAAGCTGCCATAGTGCTTAAGTTCTAGTGATCTATGTGATCCTAAGTCAACTTCTGAGCTTAAAGAGAATGTTTGATTATCCCCAGAATAAAGATAAAAGCCTTTTAGAGGAATGCTTATTAGATTAGAAAAAGGCAAGATAAAATTGTTAGGAAATCATAATATCTATTAATCATATGGGCAGGAACATTTTTGTTAAAGAGGAGAATTTATAGGGCTAAAATAATGATTGCCAGGTTAGTGCCTGCTTGTTTGGTGTTTGCCTTTGAAGGGGGTTTGAAATATCGTCTTAAATTTTGAAATAGAAGGTGAGACCAGAAGCCTCGTTCTCAAGTCTCTCAGAGCCTGTCTGAGGGCTTGTGTAGGAGTGAGCACAGCTCCTCAGAATCCAGGCTTGTTGTCAGTGTCGTGTAAACTACTGACATAAATTTATTTTGTAGGGAATTACAGCATATGTGATTTAGAAATGTTTATTTTCATTTTTGTAGTAAATGTTTAATCAAAAACAGGCTGTCTCAGAAATGTGGTTTTCTGAATGGTGGATCAGGCATTTATACCAGGGTGTAAGTTATGCTTCGAACTGCGTTTAGCATCTCTCCACTGTTAAGCTGTAACTATGATTGTTAAACTGTAGCTGGACTCTGATCTGGCATACTAGCATTACAGCTTTGTCTGCCCTTTGGGCCAGATGGTCTTGTCATGCATTTTGGGCTAAGAAGTCTTATTTATGCAAGGAGAAAGAATTAGGACTTAATGTTTAGAAAATTAAACATACATCTTTTAGAATTAATGATTATTTTCCTAAATATTTTTATTTTTAATGTCTAACTCAAATGTCTTGAGTTTGTAGAATATATCTGACTTAAAAAGATTATGGCTATAATAATAAAGGAAAGTAAACATATTTAATTTTGCCTTCCTTATTTTGCCCCGGTAGACTTATTTTTTATAACCGTTAAGAATACGTAAGCAAAAATAATAAATAGCAGCAAAAAGTGTTAATTAACTTTGTGTCACACATCTCATATAACCCATCTGTCTACAGAAGACAATTAAAAGTGACTTTGCTTTAGATTTGAGATGCCTCGTGCCTAAATTTCACCCAAATTTTAAAAATTTATATATTGAGATGTGCTGATTTTGTAGCTTACATTTCTAAAATAACAGGCAAAGTACAGCTTTCAGGGTTGCAATTTGTATTGTTCAGTACTTAATCAAACTGAGAATTTACCTAAATAGGTTGTGTTTGGGGGAACAGATATTTAATGAACATCTGTGCACCCAGCTGTGGGAATATGAGGATGACTAAGTTGAGCTTGCTCGTAAATCAGCTGGACGCTGCTGTATGTTTTCTGGCATACGATTCATGGTTTCTCTGAATTTTATACCTATTAGCATTAAGTCTCTGGTATCTAGGAACAGAAGTTATGAAATTGCCTTTTGATTCTAATTTTGAAGCCTGAACAATAATCCATTTAGACCCAAAGTTATAAAATTATGGTGTAGTGTGACCAGAATCTTTTGAGGACAGATAGAATTTGTGGCCTCTCATGATTTGCAGATAGACTAAGAAATTATACCCACCACCTAAACTCAAATCAAATATTGTAAATATGGTTTTCAGATACCTGACTCAGTGGAAGGAAAAGGAATACTTGTAGCTGAATACCTTTCTATGCTTTTTGGCTTTTTCTTTTTTGGTAGAGGTGAGGCTGTGTTTCGGGGTTTTTTTTTTTTTTTTAGTTTTTGTAGTGAAATTTTTGGGAGAGAGCGCTATTAAAGGCAAGTTATGCAGGTGAAATGTGAGTAGAGCATTGTTAGGTGACACTATTTAAAGGTGCTTTCTGTGCGCAGGCACTCACGTACGTTCTGTTCTATCCAGGCTGGTAAAGTTGCTTTCTGTGCGCAGGCACTAACGTACGTCCTGTTCTCTCCAGGCTGGTGCTCTTTCTGTGCGCAGGCACTAACGTACGTTCTGTTCTCTCCAGGCTGGTGCTCTTTTTGTATTGCCGTGTACCATTGGTTGCATGCTCACTCCTCCTCCCAGCCAGCTCAGTTCAAGAAGGTGGAAGGAATTTATGGCTAGAAAACCGAGGACAATCAGTGGTAAGCAGTCCAGTGTTCATGGTGTAACATAGATAACGCACATATAAAATCTGAAATAGAGATAACACTTCTTCATGAGAAAATATTCGTTACTACTAATTAAGAAAGACCTGTATCATATTAAGATTTTTTAAATCTAATAACCTACTGCAACATATATACAACAACCTTAATTCATTCGTAAAATATCAGTGTTCAAAAGACAGAAATCTTGGTTAATTAGATAGCTAACTATATTGAACATGGGTTTCTTAGAGCCACTTCAGGAATAAAATAGATGGAAATAAAGTGATTATTATATGATATGTTAAAAAATAAACTTGTTACAATTTTCTGATGAAATTAATAGAATTTAACAACTTTTTATATGCTGTGCACTATTCTGAGTACTTTAGAAGTCTTGATTTATTTAAATTTTATAATAACCTTATGAAATTACATTTATACCCATTTAACAGATGTGGAAAATGGGGCTTGGAGAAATTACAGAGCTGTTAATTGGCAGAATCTTGTTTCAAATCCTGTCTCTTCCAGTTAATAGCTCTGTTAACTTGTCCAAGAATTTGAAACCAGGCCTCTAATAATCCATTACATTCAAGATGTCATTAATTTCTATTATAAATTCAGGTTATTTAAATCAAGACTAGTATTTCATGAAGTAATGGTGGGCCAGATGCTAAAGTCACTTGTCTGAAGTCACTTCGCCAAAGTGTGTTCCTTTGTACTCTTCTCCAGTGTATATTCCGACTGGACAGTGCTTGTGGACTGTGCCTGGGGGCTCAGCTGGTACAAAACCCGCCTGCAGTGTGGGAGCCCTGGGTTCAGTCCCCGGGTTCGGAAGATCCCCTGGAGGAGGGAGAGGCTGCCCACTCCAGTATTCTGGCCTGGAGATTTCCATGGGCTATACAGTGGGGTCGCCAAGAGTTGGACACTTCTTTCTTTTGTTTAGTTTGATTCTGAGCATATGGTTAGCTGCTGTGCCCCATGCTGTGGTAGGACTGCAGACGTGTGTCTGCCCTGCTGTAATCTCTGGAAATGCTCTCAAGTCACGTGCTCGTGCTCAGCCATGTCCAGCTCTTTGTGCCCCATGGACGGTAACCTGCCAGGCTCCCCTGTCCTTGGAATTCTCCAGGCAAGAGTACTGGATGGCTTGCCATGTCCTTCTCCAGGGGATCTTCCTGACCCAGGGATTGAGCCTGCGTCTTTTGCCTCTCCCGTATTGTGGGCAGGTTATTTACCGGGAAAGCTGCAGAGATACTCTAGAGGCCTGGAATGCCAAGGAATACAGTTTTACAATCGGTGGCTTTCCCAGTACTTTATAGGAAATAGGTGAGATATTGAAGTCGATGTTGGCAAATGTTGAATTTGAAATGCACATAGTATTTATGTAGAAAGTTAAAGGTAGAGTTTAAAGTTTTAGATGTATTTCTCAGTGAGTCACCAGCGCAGGAGATTTAGAGTTTTAGTTTACCGGCTGTTTTGTTTACCTATTTACAAGTCACCCTAGTTCAGTTGAGTTCAGTTGCTCAGTCGTGTCCGACTCTTGGTGACCCCATGGACTGTAGCGTGCCAGGCTTCCCTGTCCATCACCAACACCTGGAGCTTGCTCAAAAACTCATGTCCCTTGAGTCGGTGATGCCATCCAGCCATCTCATCCTCTGTCGTCCCCTTCTCCTGCCCTCAATCTTTCACAGCATCAGGGTCTTTTCCAGTGAGTCAGTTCTTCCCATCAGGTGGCCAAAGTATTAGAGTTTCAGCTTCAGCATCAGTCAGTCCTTCCAGTGAATATTCAGGACTGATCTCCTTTAGGATGAACTGGTTGGATCAGCTTGCAGTCCAAGGGACTCTCAAGAGTCTTCTCCAACACCACAGTTCAAAAGCATCCATTCTTAGGCCCTCAGCTTGCTTATAGTTCAACTCTCATATCCATACATAACTACTGGCAAAACCATAGTTTGACTAGACGGACCTTTGTTGGAAGACTAATGTCTCTGCTTTTTAATATGCTGTCTAGGTTGGTTATAACTTTCCTTCTAAAGAGTAACCGTCTTCTAATTTCATGGCTGCCGTCACCATCTTCCGTGATTTTGGAGCCCAGAAAAATAAAGTCAGCCACTGTTTCCCCATCTATTTGCCATTAAGTGATGGGACCGGATGCCATGATCTTAGTTTTCTGATTGTTGAGCTTTAAGCCAACTTTTTCACTCTCCACTTTCACTTTCATCGAGAGGCTCTTTAGTTCCTCTTCACGTTCTGCCATAAGGGTGGGGTCATCTGCATATCTGAGGTTATTGATATTTCTCCCGGCAATCTTGATTCCAGCTTGTGCTTCATCCAGCCTGGTATTCCGCACAGAAGTTAAATAAGCAGGGTGATGATACACAGCCTTGATGCACTCTTTTCCCGATTTGGAACCAGTCTGCGGTTGTTCCATGTCCAGGTCTAACTGTTGCTGCTTGACCTGCATGCAGGTTTCTCAGGAGGCAGGTCAGGTGGTGTGGTATTCTTATCTTTCAAGAATTTTCCACAGTTGTGATCCACACAGTCAAAAGTTTTGGTGTAGTCAATAAAACAGAAGTAGATATTTTTCTGAAACTCTTTTGCTTTTTCGATGATTCAACGAATGTTGGCAGTTTGATCTCTGCTTCCTCTGCCTTTTCTAAATCCAGCTTGAATACCTGGAAGTTCATGTACTGTTGAAGCCTGGCTTGGAGAATTTTAGCATTACTTTGCTAGCGTGTGAGATGAGTGCAATTGTGTGTAGTTTGCGCATTCTTTGGCATTGTCTTTCTTAGGGATTGGAATGAAAACTGACCTTTTCCAGTCCTGTGGCCACTGCTGAGTTTTCCAAATTTGCTGGCATATTGAGTGCAGCCCTTTCACAACTTCATCTTTTAGGATTTGAAATAGCCCAACTGGAATTCCATCACCTCCATTAGAGGTCCATACAATTTCCATCCTTTATTGAGCCCATCTTTGCATGAAATGTTCCCTTGGTATGTTGAATTTTCTTGAAGAGATCTTTAGTCTTTCCCATTTTATTGTTTTCCTCTATTTCTTTGCCTTGATCACTGAGGAAGGCTTTCTTATCTCTCTTTGCTGTTTTTTGGAATTCTGCATTCAAATGAGTATATCTTTCCTTTTTCCTTTGCCTTTAACTTCTCTTCTTTTCTCAGCTATTTGTAAGCTTCCTCAGACTACCATTTTGCCTTTTTCCATTTCTTTTTCTTGGGGATGATCTTGATCCCTGTCTCGTGTACAGTGTCATGAACCTCCATCCACAGCTCTTCAGGCACAGAAGAATTGATGCTTTTGAACTGTGGTGTTGGAGAAGACTCTTGAGAGTCCCTTGGACTGCAAGGAGATCCAGCCAGTCCATTCTGAAAGAGATCAGTCCTGGGTGTTCTTTGGAAGGACTGATGCTAAAGCAGAAACTCCAACACTTTGACTACCTCATGCGAAGCGTTGACTCATTGGAAAAGACTGATGCTGGGAGGGATTGGGGCCAGGAGGAAAAGGGGACGACAGAGGATCGATGGCTGGATGACATCGGTGACTCGATGGACGTGAGTTTGAGTGAACTCTGGGAGTTGGTGATGGACAGGGAGGCCTGGCATGCTGCGATTCATGGGGTTGCAAAGAGTCGGACACGACTGAGCAACTGAGCTAAACTGAACTGAAGGCTATTAACATGGATTGAACACTAACGTCTCTTAACTAAACCTGAGTGTATTCTGGACAGCCTTTTATTTATTTTTCCTCTTGTAATTTTTTCCAAGATAATTATTTGATTTAGAATTTACTCTTAGTCTTTTTTTTTTTTCATAGTTTTTATTGCAGGTGTAAGAAAATACCTTATCAGTTGGCTTAATTTGATTTTTTTTAATCTCTTTAAATTTGGGGAATTCATATTGGTAACTTCTGAAAAATAATTAAAAATCTATCACATGACCATCTTTGAAGCCAGATTGTTGATTACTGATTAGGCTGTATCATTAAGGGCTGATTAAGCTGACACTTCACAGTATTTTTTTTTTTTTTAATGTTAGAAGTAGAAGCAATCAAATTGGACAGTTGATTATTAAGTTCTATTCATAACCCTTCCTGTAGGGGAAATTATCCCACTGTCAAAAGTTCTATTTTAAAGAGTAGCCAAGTTTTAGCTAGTGTACGTTTGATGCCTCTTACGTGGGAAACATCGTAGCCCTTTGGTGGTGCCCCTACCAGTAGCCTCTCTCACTGCCAGATAAGATATGAACTTCTAAATCAAAACTGTTTCCTCATAGCCTGTTGAATCCTGCCCAGCTGTTCTCTGATGGTGCCTTCCATGCTCCCTTTCCTCCAAACTACACTTTATACTGTTTGCTGAAACTCATCCCTGATTTTCTACTTTTATGATCTTGTTAATTTCATTCAGTCATGCTTTTCTGTTCATGCTTTGTAGGTACTGTGAATTAGGGATGGTACTACAGTCTGGGGGTTGGTGGTGAGCAAGGCAGACATGGCTTCTCCTCTTCTAAAATCTACACTGTAACTGAGAAAACAGGTATGGAGAAGAGCTATATAAAACATTGTATTTAGTAGTAGCCAACTAGAAATAATTCCCAGGAGCTATTACATAAATAAAACATGTGCAAAGGTTATTATTGCTACCATTTGTAGTACAAATATCTGTTCAAGTGTGTGAATGTAAGCATTTATTTGTATTTGCATATATATGAAATACTAAAGTTTTTCAACAGACTTTTACTGAGCAGCTGAAGTACACTAGGTATGTTTTACATGCTGGACCGGCAGTAAATTGAACAAAGAACTTGCCCTTGGGGAGCTTACACGGTGATGGGGGTCACAGTTCAGTTCTTAGCCAGAGTGGCTGGGTCTCTCAGTTTTGGGAAACCGCTATTCCACAGTCATTTTCTTGCTTCAGTTCAGTTCAGTCACTCAGTTGTGTCCGACTCTTTGCGACCCCATGAATCCCAGCACGCCAGGCCTCCCTGCCCATCACCAACTCCTGGAGTTCACTCAGACTCACGTCCATTGAGTCAGTGATGCCATCCAGCCATCTCATCCTCGGTCGTCCCTTTCTCCTCCTGCCCCCAATCCCTCCCAGCATCAGAGTCTTTTCCAATGAGTCAACTCTTCACATGAGGTGGCCAAAGTACTGGAGTTTCAGCTTTAACATCATTCCTTCCAAAGAAATCCCAGGGTTGATCTCCTTCAGAATGGACTGGTTGGATCTCCTTGCAGTCCAAGGGACTCTCAAGAGTCTTCTCCAACACCACAGTTCAAAAGCATCAATTCTTCGGCACTCAGCCTTCTTCACAGTCCAACTCTCACATCCATACATGACCACAGGAAAAACCATAACCTTGACTAGACGGACCTTAGTCGGCAAAGTACTGTCTCTGCTTTTGAATATACTATCTAGGTTGGTCATAACTTTTCTTCCAAGGAGTAAGCATCTTTTAATTTCATGGCTGCAGTCACCATCTGCAGTGATTTTGGAGCCCAGAAAAATAAAGTCTGACGCTATTTCCACTGTTTCTCCACCAGTAAAGCTGCAGCATGACTCACTCCTACGCCCTTTCATCGTCCCAGCTCTAGTTTCCTCCTTAGCGCTCCTGCCATCTAGGATACCTACTGTGTGCTCATGTCTCTCACTGGAAAGAGACAAGGTGAACTTTTTACTTTTGCTTGTTGCTTTATTCTTAGTGCCTGGAGCAGTGCCTGACCCTTGGTGGACCCCATGGGCTGTGGCCACCAGGCTCCTCTGTCCATGGGATTCTCCAGGCAAGGATGCTGGAGGGGCTAGCTGCTCTTTCCTCCAGGGGAGCTTGCAGACCCAGGGATCGAAACCCAGGTCTCTTGCACTGCAGACAGATTTTTTCACCCTCTGAGCTACCAGGAAAGTCCTGACACTTAATAGATACTCAAAAATAATTGTTAAATAATAAGTGAAATGTAGATTGTATCTCCAGTTAGTAGTAACTGCTTTCTGGAAAAGTGAAGAAAGACTTTGAATGGATTGCAGTGTGAACTTTGAATGGACTGCAGTGCTCCAGTTCTTAACAGTTCTTCAGGTTTAATGTGAGGAATCAAGGGATGTATATAATACATATATGTATTAGTTTGAACTGTGGTATGTCAAAAATTGTTAAATATCAGCAATTCATATAATTTGACCTAAAATAGAACAGTGCCCAATTTGAAATACGCTTAAATTGAATGGCAAAGGAATGAATTTTAAAAGTGATTTTTGCTAATGTATTTGAGTAAGGCTTCTGCCTGCAATACGGGAGACCCGGGTTCGATTCCTGGGTTGGGAAGATCCCCTGGAGAAGGAAATGGCAATCCACTCCAGCACTCTTGCCTGGAAAATCCCATGGACAGAGGAGGCTACAGTCCATGGGGTCGCAAAGAGTTGGACATGACTGAGCGACTTCACTTCACTTCATTTGAGTATTATGGTACTGGGAAAAATGTAAAAGAACTCTGGAAACAAATGCAAGTAACTAAACCCTACTGCATTTCTGAAGAAAGGCCTCTATATTTAGACTTGTATTAAAAAGCCAGTTGTATAATGAAAACTGGTACACCATAGTTCACAGAGATGTTTTATGAAATTGTCAAAAAATTGGATGTTGGTCATTGCCTAATTTTATATAAAGAATGAAAAAGCTAAGGTACAGAGAAATCGGGAAACTTGCCTAAGGTCACAGGGTGAAGTCAGAATTTCCACCCAAGTCTTTCTACTGGTCATCTGTGATCATTTCACCACCATAAGTTCTATTTTTGCCACATTTTGTAAAAATTGGAATTCTTTTGAAAGGAAGCATTTTGAAGATACTCGGCCAAAAAAAAAAAAAAAATTATTAGGGCCAATAAAGTACTTTGTATTGAGGAAGCTTGTGCCTTCTTCATACTCCAATCAGTGGGGTAAAAGTGTTTCAAAATAGTCAGCTGAAACTGACAAGGTTAAGGTGACTCAGTGTAATTTATTTTATAAATATTTTTGCCCTTGAGAAGAGGTAAAGGACTTGGATATAGATTTTTAAGGAGATTTCCGTGGCAAAGACAAAATATTCTTTCAGTCAGCAAAACTTACATTTATTGTGTGCTCATTGTGTTGAGGGCATTATTCTAGATGCTAGAAATTCGGTAGTAAAAACAGTCAACCAGCTTTATTGTATTAACTTTTACTAAACATACCATGGAACAGCATACTTGCCCTCTTCAAGCACAGATGGGCCTTTCTTCAGGATAGACTATATGTTTGTTAGGCCATTAAACAAGGCTCAGTGAATTTAAAAGGATAAAAATGATACACAACATTTTCTCCAGTTATAATGGAATTAAATCAGAAAGCAACATCAGAAAGAAATCTGAGAAATACTTTAAATATTTGGAAACTAAAATTTAAGCACACGTCCAAATAGCCCACAGGTCAAATTTAAAAAATACTTTTAACTGAATGAAAGTAGAAACAAACATGAAAAGCCTCTCCTTGCAGTTCTAAGAGGGCTCTGGATGCTCATCTTCGAATGGAAGGAAGGCCTAAAGTCCACATTAACCTCAGGAAGATAGAGTACTAAATCCAAGTTAAGGAGAGGAAGGAAATTAGACAGAAATCAATGAATGAAACAGGGGGCTCGATCTAACAGAACGTCCAAGGCCTGTACACTGCAAACTGCAAAACGTCGCTGAGGGCATTGAAAGACGAGAACAGTGAATGGAGAGGTGCAGCGTGCTCACAGTTTGGGAGCTCAGCATTATTGCGCTGGCCCTTCTCTCCACACTGGCGTAGAGCGGTGCAGTAGTAGTGTGGGTCCCTCAGTCGTGCCCGACTCTGTGCCACCCCGTGGACTGGAGCCCACCAGACTCCTCTGTCCATGGAATTCTCTAGGCCAGAATACTGGAGTGGGTAGCTGTCCCCTTCTCCAGGGGATCTTCCCGACCCAGGGATCAAACCCAGGACTCCTGCATTGCAGGCGGATTCTTTACCATCTGAGTGATAGGGAATAGGTTCAATCTAATCTCTAATGAAATTGCAGGAGGCCTTTTCATAGAAATTTTCAAATCAGTTTGACAATTTCTGATACTAGATTTACAGGAGATTATAAAGATCTAGAATGGCTAAAACAATTTTGAAAAGGAAGAGCAACTTAGGAGAATTTATACTGCTTGATTTGCAACTCACTCTAAAACTGTAAGAATTAAGACAGAGCTCACGTGTGTCAATGGGGCAGAATAGACAGGGATGCCAGTGAGAAAAGGATGGTCTTTTTAACACATCCTGGGATAAGTGACTGTTCATATGTAGAGACTCAAAAATTACAACATATATGCAATTATATATGTAGAGTTCTATATGCCTAAATGCAAGCACTGAAAGTATAACACCTCTGTAAGAAAGCATATACCAAAAGGATGATCTATTAAAACTAAATTCACCAAAATTTAAATTTTTGAATAAATTCACCTGTCCCCATTTTGAAAGACTCTGCTAAGGAAAAATTTTAAAATCTACTAAGAGGAAATAGTTTCAATCATATTGTCTTAAAATGGACAGTTTTTTTTTTAAAGCTCTTACAACTCAATAGTATGGAGACAACCCTATTAATAAGTGGCTTAGAGACTTATTGGAAAGGAAATGGCAACCCAATCCAGTGTGCTTGCCTGGAGAATCCCAGGGGTGGGGTCGCACAGAGTTGGACACGACTGAAGTGACTTAGCAGCAGCAGCAGAGACTTAAGGTGATGCCAATGGTACAGAGCCCAACTCCCAATGCAGGAGACATGAGAGATGCAGGTTTGATCCCTGAGTCTGGAAGGTCCCGTGGATGAGGGCCCAGCAGCCCACACCAGTGTTCTTGCCTGGAGGATCCCAGGGGCGGAGGAGCCTGGCGGGCTGCAGCCTGTGGGGTGGCAAAGAGTCGGACATGACTGACTAGGCACGCAGCACACTAGTACTGACCACATTTCCAAAAGAAAGCTCAATGCTGCTCTCTGGCTTCCAGAATTCTGGAAATTATGTGAGCGAAGAAGGGTGAAGGGCCTCAGTATTTAGTATGCTGGCATTCACTTCATACATGAATAATCAACTTCAGCCCTGAGCTCTGTCTTATATCTCCCAGGCCAGAGACATTTTGTTTTAGTTTCTCCAGAGAATAACTGCTAGTCCCCTGGGTTGGGGAAAGGACGGTCGTTTGCCTGACAGAATGTGGAGGATCTGGACACTAAACAGCTTTAAGACAGACTCAGCCTGTTTTACTGTTCCAGCGTCGTTTTGTTTCCGGTGCCATCCCAGAGGCACGTGTTGGGCGTTGTAGTATAGATTTTGTTGCTTCCAAACTCTCTGTGGTTTCCTCAGCTCAGCAACTGGGATTCTGAAGTCTGTTTCCAGTTCATCTTCTTTCCTGCTTTCAAAGTTCAGTTGCTGCTGTCTCTTCTCTCAGATATTGGTTCCTATAGTTCTCTATTTTTAAATGTATTCTCATTTCATGGAATTTCAGGAGACAGTGAAAATAAATGCTTATGTCCAATTCACCATCTTCTACAAAAAAGCTTCTGTTTCTATTTTTAATCTCAGGCTCCACAGTTTCTCCTTGACCTTCACTGTAGCCCTCACTTGGTTTGTTTTTTGCTGTCTTAAGCGACCTTCGCATTATGGCGTGCCGGAGTAAAGAGTGCTGTCCACCCCACTGTAAAGCCCATTGTGGATGCGCCGTGCAGGAGCAAGAAGCTGTCTCTGCACACGTACGCACTCCTTTCCCACCAGTGGAACTGCGTGTGCGTGCAGGGCTCAGCTTACTCCGCTTTCAAAGAAACGAAAGCTGGAAATAGTAGTTGATACATTATGGGTGTGAATATATAGAGAAGATGTAATAGAACTCTAAAGAGCCACATCAAAAGTTTATCAGGGAGTATGCTGCTGCTGCTGCTGAGTTGCGTCAGTCCGACTGTGCGACCCCATAGACGGCAGCCCACCAGGCTCCTCCGTCCCTGGGGTTCTCCAGGCAAGAACACTGGAGTGGGTTGTCTTTTCCTTCTCTAATGCATGAAGGTGAAAAATGACAGTGAAGTCGCTGGGTTGTGTCCGCCTTTTCGCGACCCCATGGACTGCAGCCCACCAGACTCCTCTGTCCATGCGATTCACCAGGCAAGAGTATTGGAGTGGGATGCCGTTCCCTTCTCCGATCAATGAGTATATATAGTTTTAATTTAAAGTAAAATGTATATGCTTTGTGAGTATCATTTTTGTTATGAGTCTCTGCTTTAACAGCTTCCTCAGTTAAATGCATAAATTAAATTTTAAAAAGCTAAATAAATAGGGCTTCCCTGGTGGCCCAGCTGGTAAAGAATCTGCCTGCAGTGTGGGAAACCTGGGTTTGATCCCTGGGTTGGGAAGATCCCCTGGAGAAGGGAAAGGCTACCCACTCCAGTATTCTGACCTGAAGAATTCCATGGACTTGTACAGTCCATGGGGTTGGAAAGAGTCAGACACGACTGAGTGACTTTCAGTTAAATGAACAACTGCTGTCCCAAATATATTGAGTGACACCTTGTTTTAAAATAAAGTAGAAATGTAATTATATCCTATGGATCAAGTGTATGATTCTGCTATGTTGTCTGCTGAATTTTCACGTGCTTAACAAGATAATTGTTTTTGTTTAGTTCCAGATGTTGAAGGAAAGGAGAGAGTTCTAGCTATTATCTCTTGTTACGAGGTAGTGGCAGTGGAGAGTGTAAAGCCACATTGATTCACTCTGCCAACCAGGTCAATGGCTCGTTTGCACTCAGTTTAATTCACGGAAAGATGAAAGCAGCGGCAGAAGAAACCAGACTGAGTGAGTGTTGACTTCAGAGGGAAAGCGGAGCACTGTTACATTTGTCTGTGTAAATAGTCAACTGCGTGGCTTTTATGAACTTACTGTCTTCAGACTGCATTTCACTTTCAGTACACTTGCATTTACTTTAAATATTTCATAACACATTTGAACAATTTAGAATTCAGAGAATTAATCCCTTACGTATCATATTTCTTAAGATGTAACAGGTCACCCCTTCAGTTCCAAACAGGAAAATTTTTATTATTTTCCACTTTAAGCAATTTATCTTTCTAGAATCTACTTCTCATTGTTACTGACTTTCTCCCAGGCATCTTTACTGCTCATCCTTTTTCACTGTCCAAGCCCCATGCTTGGGCCATCCATCATGGTGTAACAAACTGCCTCAAGTTTAGCTTACCACGAGTGTTCATTAAAGCCTCTCAGAGTGCTGTGACTGGATGCTGTTTCGAAGGCCCACGCGTGATTGCCAGCACACATGGCTGGGGCTTCCTTTCATCCGGAGACTTAACGGGGCTGGGTGTGTAGGCTGGCTCTTCCCCCGCGTGTTTGGTGGCTGTGCTGGGGAGGCTGGAGCAGATTGAGCTGCTTTCCTCTTCACACGCCCATCCTCCAGCCAGCCTGGGCTTCCTCGCAACAGCGTCGTCTCTGGGAAGTCTGATTCTTGTGCGGTTGCCACCTTCTCCTAGAGCGAGTGTTCTAAGAAGCTGTGAGGCTTTCTGCGACCTAGCGTCTTTCACTGTCGCTTTCATATGCCTCTTGGTCTCCTGGGGGAACCTAGACTCATTGTGGAAGGTCTGCGCAGCAGGTGGGAGGCAGAAACGGATGCACGGGGAGGCCGTCTTTGAAGACCAACCCTATAGTCATCAGCGCTGGCGCAGCGGCTTCAGTAGCTGAAGTAGAGGAAGGTGCAGGGGACGGACTTCTCCGCTGCCTAAATTCTCTAATTTAAGAAGCAGGTCAAAGTTTAAGATGCAAAATAATTCAGTGTGCTTATTTTCTGCTGTTCATTTATCACTGTTTACTTTGAAATATGCAAGATGAAGGAAGATGAATAATTGGCTTATTTTAATTAGTTTTTAACACATTTCTTGAGAACTAAATATTAGTTGCTGCCATAAACCACCTTTAATACTGATTTTCCCTGTTTCTCAGGCTTTCCTCTTGACCTCTTGTCACTTCCGAGTTTCTCCAAGGAGCAGCTTATACAGAGAGAGAAGCAGTTGGCCAGTGTCCAGGCTCTGGCTTTGAAGGAGTTTCTGAGTAAGTAGCCATGTGTGATGACTGTTCATTACTGATGATTCATTCTGTTGTAAGAATGTTGACTTGTTGCGGCCTAATGCTTTATTTTAACACTTTTTTCTTACACACTTTCTTTTAGATATGATACTCACTTGTAGAACTATTCTTTTTTTTTTTTTTGCCAGAGGTGAAGCAGAAAAGAATAGCTTCATTGCTTTGCCAGGCAAAGGAGCCACAGTGGACTCCTGCCCTCGAAAACTGTGTCCCAGCCCAGGGGAGTTTTGTGAGGAGTTTTATGTCAAGGGTTCAAGGGTGGTGTTGCTGACAAAATTAGTGTGTGTGCAAGGTCTTAGGTGGTCGGTCTCCTAATCTGTTTTTTTTTTTAATTTGAATTTTTTCTTATTGTAGTCAAAGTCACAAATACAAAACATACTATTTTTTATTCCTGTTTAACTGTGCAGTTCAGTGGCACCAACTGCATTCTTAATAGAGGTGATGTAGGGTAGAAACAGTCTAATTTTTTTCCCACCAGATTCAGAATATTCCTATTTACTTGTATATTATGGTTACCATTTATTATAATAACTGTCCAGGAAAATTTAGTTTCTCATTATTTTTAATTGTATGCCAGAAAGAATACTTCTGGTTAATGTAGTCATCTTTACAAAATTTCTCTTCATATCATTTAGCTAGAGGAGAGGAAGGTAGAGATTGCAAACAGAATAAAATACAAATCTAGAGAAATTAATGTTAACTTGAGCTCTGCTTCTTAGACTTTAATCATAACTGAGCACAGTGCACATATTGAGTGAAGCTGGATCGTGGGTTTCTCTTTATTCAAGAAATTGACACTCTTTTAAGGGTTGTTATTTAACATTTTTTTCCTGTTTCTAAATGTGAACTTGGTTATCAGTCTTAACATTGTTTTCATAAATAATCATTCATTAATAGCTGATAGGGACTTAAGCTAATTAATATAGAATTTCTAAAAACTTGATTCAACTTATGAGGCTTCATTAGTTGCATATAGAAAAAATGATTATTAAGTACATACACTATATAATGAAAAATATCACTCTTTAAAAGCATTTAAAAATATTTTGGATTTGGTAGTTCATTTTATTCAATGAAGAATAATTTTAGAATACCTGGTCTTAATAATTTGTATAAGAATTACTACTTTTTTATTTGTACAAAGCCAGAGTAATTGTGTAGTCTTGAACTCCTCGAACCACTTTTTTTTTTGACTATGAAAATAATTCAGTATAATTGGGAAAGGCAAATTAGTTTCAATAAAAGGTAGTATGTATTAACCCAAGGGAAAAAAGGAAAAAACCTAAAAATGGAGTTAGATGTGGTCCAGCATCTCCGACTCCGGAGCATGTGTCTGTAAAAGATGGAAACTGTCATTCCAAAGGATACGTGCACCCCAGGGTTCACAGCAGCACTGTTTACAATAGCCAGGACGTGGAAGCAGCCTAAATGTCCATCAGCAGATGAGTGGGTAAAGAGGATGTGGAATGTCACTCAACGACAATAAAGAGTGAAATGATGCCATTCGCAGCAACATGGGTAAACCTAGAGATTCTTGCACTAAGTGAAGTCAGACAGAAGATGACCATCATATATCACTTACATGTGAAATCTGAGAGAATGATAGAAATAACTTATTTATAAAACAGAAGTAGACTCACAGACGTAGAAAACAAACATGGTTACCAAAGGAGAACGGGAGAACGTGGAGCCTGGAGAAGGGTGGATAAATGAGGCATTTGGAATTAGCAAGTACAGGCTATATATAGAGATATAAATAAGAGGGTCCTGGTGTGTGCAGCACAGGGAGCTTATTTAGTGCCTTGTGACAGCCTGTGACAGGAAGCAGTCAGGAAGAGAGGATGTGTGTGTCGCTGAATCGTTCTGCTGCACACCTACCAGTAACACACCGTGTAAACCAACTATACCTCAAGTTAAAAGGGAGGAAAAGCTGAGATACTAGAGAAACACTGGTATTTTTGTGGATGAAACCCCTATATTTCAAACATCTACTTGCTTGGTATTATTTACTTCTGACTTAGTTCTAGCCCTGCTAAACCCTCTTTAGGCTTTGAATCTTTGCCATAAGCCTCTGGCAGCTCCTTAAAACTAAGCTCCTTTAGCATCTTTCCTCTCTCATCTTCACCTCTCTTCCTGACCCTTCCAACCAGAAAGCCTGAGAGCGGAAGAGCATGCAGCTTCCTGAAGCTGGCCCGTCTCTCCTCTGGGTAAGGCCCGCCCTCCTGCTTGGTTGGGAAGGGAATATAATCAAGTTGTTGCCTATAGGTATGACTAGGAACTCTGCTTCGGGGAGGAGGAAGAGGAAGTGCTAAATAAATGCTGAAAATGTGGAAGCACCAGCAGCTGAGTTACAAGCCAGGCAGGCGCTGGATGGATGGCCTCAGCACTGGGCGAGGACATGTAGGGGGCTGGAGGTAGAAGGACACCTCAGAGCTAGTAGCTGCTCGAGACCTCAGCTCTGGGGATATCCACACACTGGCCAAGTGCAGTCTGAAGTGTTAAATCTTGACTGAGATGAGTGACCCACTTAATCCACTATGGTAGAATTATTTGCTGAGCCCATCTCTCCTTTGCCAGAGAGTGAGGACTGAGCTGAAAATCTGGGGACAGAGGTTCAGATTGCATGTATCTCTGAGGTAGAGGAGGATGACAGCAAACGATGTTTCCAGTGTAAGAGAATCTTAGCGTCTCTTTCAGTGATTTTCAGAGAAGTGAATATAAATATAAAAGTATTTAAATTGATGAGTTAATTTATACCTGATGAAAATGAATAGGATAGCTTTCTTTGGGTAAAAATTAATGTTTCAGTATCAACATAGATTGTAGTCTCTGCTGGAAAGCAAGAAGTTGTTCAAAATTCTTTTCAAAATTGTTAATCAGACATGGGGTAAACTTACTATCTCCCCCAGTATTTCTCTGACTACTGAGTTAGAATAAGCAACTGGGAAAGTTTGCATGAAAATTTCATTCTTAAAAATTATCTTAATTTTTGACTATACATAGATATTTAGATATAGACATTTGGAGTTATATGTAAATTTTATAATTTATGTTTAACTCATCTTTTGTAATTCATGAACTTTTATAATTAGAAATATTAAATATCCTGTTTCTCTGATTTGTAAAGAAAAGGCTTGGGGTTTCCCTGGTGTCCAGTGGCTGCGGTGGGCTCCCCGTGTAGGGGCCAGGCTTGACCCCTGGTCAGGGAGCTAGATCCCACGTCCCACAACTTAGACCCGGTTTAGGCAAATAAAATATTAAGAAAATAAAAAAGACAAATGAAAAGGGTTAAGAACACTGAGTGATTTTTAAGTAACTGCTCAGCGTGATGCAGAACAGATTCCAGAATAGCAGCATTGTCTTATCGCTCCAGGACTGCGGTCACAGTTCTGAGTTCCCCACGTCGTTTTTAAATTTATAGAGCCTTGTGCAGACCTGACTGATGCTCGTTCTGCTGTATTTTTAGGTGGTTTGCACTCTGTTTCCTTTACTGAGCCTGAGTTATCACTGGCTTATTTTAGCAGCAGCGCTCTTCTGTGAGCGCGTCTTAAGGCTTTAGTTGAGTATTTTCCTCCCAGATGTTTACCTGTCGCTTGTGTTACAGACGCGTCTGTGTAGGGATTATTTTTCACCCAGGTAAACTATCCTGCTCATAACGCTATTAAATCTCACCTGTTTTCTCTATTGCTTAGTCACTAAGGTCAGCAGGAAGTCATGTCCTGCTTTCCATGTTGCCCCGTATTGTAATATAATTGACAGTTTTAATAAGCACAGGTCAGTGATGGTGGTTTAGTCACTAAGTCGTGTCTGACTCTTCTGACCCCATGGACTATAACCTGCCAGGCTCCTTTCTCTGATCGTGGGATTCTCCAGGCGGGAATACTGGAGTGGGTTGCCCTGTCCTTCTCCAGGGAATTTTCCCAACCCAGGAATCACACCGAGGTCTGCTGCTTCACAGGCGGGTTCTTAACCATCTAAGCCACCAGGGAAGCCCACTCACCTGCCTGCCTGTCCATAAGTTTACTGCTGAGTCACGTCGTATATGATGGCCAGTTTTCCTTTCTTGTATAATCTGTGTTTTCCTTGTGGTTGATAATCACCTTATTTTTAATTTGCCCTTTCTTCTGTAGAGGCAGAAATACTTATGTTTCTCCAGAGCCTCCAGCATTTCTGCCATACACCTGTCGTTAAATTTATTGTATATTCAAACACAATAGTTCCTTTTTATTTCTCATAGTTTTTTTTCTGGAGTGTTTCATATTTTAGTGTATTTTGAATAAAATGCGTCTTAGACCTACTGACATCTTAGAGACTTCTCTTTCCTCTTCTCTTCTTTTGGAATCTCCTATTTTCTAGACCCCTTGACCTCCCCCCCCCTTTTTTTTTTTTTTTGGATTACTCCCCTGTTTGCTTGGAGCGTATCTTGCATTAGCTTCCTGAGTAGGAGTTTGTTCTTGGGGCATACAGTTTTCAAGCTCTTGCATGTCTGAAAATATCTTTATTAGATTGATAATTCGTCTGGGCTTCCAGGTTAAAAATTGTTTGCCCTCAGAATTTTGAAGACATTGTCCCTCGTCTGTTTTTTTGGCCACTTGATAGGATATGTGGGATCCCCAACCAGGGATTGAACCCACACTCCCTGGCCTGGAAGCACAGGGTCTCAACCGCTGGACCACCAGGAAGCCCTGTCCTGTTGTTTTCTGTGTCGCTGGGCTCCTGCTGACAGATCGCGCACTAGCCTTATCCTTTGAAGTGGTCTGTTTCTAGTCTGCTTTGGCCTCCTTCTAGAACTTTCACCTCCAGAAGCTTTGTCTCTGGAAGCTTTACTCTGAGTCTTAGTGTGTGTGCCCCCCGCTTCCCGCCGTCCAGTGTATTAAGCCATGTCCTTGACGAGCCGCATCCATGCAAGATTCACATTTCCTAAGTCTGAAAAATTTCTTGTTTCTTTAATATAATTTTTCTTCTCCTATTTTCTTTTTTCTCTCTAGAACTTTCATTGGTTATATTGCAGCCTTTTTTTGGATAGAATGTCTGCTCTTTTTTCCTGTTTCCATATTATTATCTTTTTGTTCTAGTTCCTGGGGGATGTTTTGCAGTATTTTTTAATTTTGATCTCTCCTGTGCTTAATTTTAAACAATATTTTCATGTCCCTTGGCTGTTCCTTTATCAGATCGTCCTGTGCTTGCTTCACGAGTATAGTGTCTTTTCTTACTTCTGTGAAAATATTAATTGGTGGTTTGGTGATTTACTCGTTAAGTCATATCTGATTCTTGTGACCCCATGGACTGTAGCCTGCCAGGCTCCTGCGTCCATAGAAGTTTTCAGGCAAGAATACTGGAGTGGGTTGCCATTTCCTTCTCCATAGGATCTTCCTGACCCAGGGGTCGAATTCGGATCTCTTGCATTGCAGGCTGTCTGAGCCCCCAGAGAAGCGCTTGTGAGAGCATTAATGCCAGCAGACTTTCTCTGTTACCTGGAATGCTTCTGCTTCTGCTGGGCTCCTGTTTTGTTTTTGCTCACTTTAGTCTTTCTGTCTCATCCCAGACTTGGTTTTTCCCAAACTTGGAACCCACTGAGAAACAAACTTAAGAAACACACTGATGGAGATAAGCTCCTGCATTGAAGGATATGACTTCTTAGAGCTGTAACGGGTCAGAATTGAATTTACTCCCTGAGTGACGGCCAGAGCCGGCCACCACGGTTAGGCCCACTGCAGCAGGGCTCTCCCCACCACCCAGGGCGAGCATCCTGAGGATTTGCTCACTCAGGGGGAAGTTGGAAAGGGGAGTTCTGATCAGAACGTGCCTGGTTTCTTTTCCAGACCAGCTCAGTGGGTGATGGGAGGGAGCAGGAAGCTGGAACATTGCTAAATCGAACTCCTTCTGTGTCTGAACGTGAGGCAATGAAATGCAGAGCTCCCTGTCCCCTCCCCCCTTTCAGTAAATGTTGGGTGATTTTTTTCCCCTGTCCTGTTTTAACTGGGAAATTTTATGTGTCACTCTAATGTAATATTTGGCAAGAGTGGTGGAGTAACTATTCAACATTTTGTTTGCGAGGTCCTCTCCTTAATTCCACCGTAGTGTCAGTAGCTCTTTTCCCCTGGGGCATTCAGTTTCTCAAAGGGAGAATTTCATCTCTGCGGTGGGCATCTGCAGCTGCTGTCTCTCTGGCTGCCGGGCTGGGAGTCCGGCCTGTCCGTGTGCAGGCTCTCCCTCAGCCTCGCGGTCTAGCCCGCCAGCACCAGGGGCTGGGAGTCCGGCCTGTCCGTGTGCAGGCTCTCCCTCCGCCTCGTGGTCTAGCCCGCCAGCACCAGGGGCTGGGAGTCCGGCCTGTCCGTGTGCAGGCTCTCCCTTAATCTTGCAGGCTCTCCTTCCTCCTCGCGGTCTAGCCCGCCGGCACCAGCACCTCTGTTGCCGTAGGGTTGCTGAGTTGTGCCGAATCTGCACCCCGTGGCCTGCGGCCGGCAGGCCTCCTTGTCCATCACCGTCTCCCGCCCCTGATAGGCTGTGATCTGAAACTCCCCCTCTGTTTCTGCCCCAACAGGAGAGCAGGGTCCTCTGGCCTGAGGGCTGGAGGCTGGGCGCACCCCTTATCTTGTTTTGGCCTAGGACCTTCCTGTTTCGGTTGACCCTTTCTCTGCTCTGCTGACTCGGTGGCCACTCCACCATCGTCTCATCCTCCAAAATTCGGTGAAAACTGCCATCGTTCAGTGTTTATTCTTTGTTGTCCTTTTTTTATTCCTCGGTTGTGGTTCTGAGTTTTGAATAGAGAGGAAATAGACGGACGTGACCAAACCACCACGTTTAACCGAAAGCGTTACAGGTTTTATTTTCACATGAGCACCAACATAAGGCCGTTCTTCATCCTCTGCAGTGTATTTCTGAAAACATCTGTGGACTTGTTTTGACTGTTGCTCACCTTTTAGTGTTAACAAATTACACTGTTTTTTTTTTTTTCCACATAACTGAAAATTTTATTATCTTCAAATGGAACTAAAAGGAAAATAGGCCTACACAGGAATGCTGATTTGCTTGAGAAATTCGTTTTACTTTTGAAAGTATTTCTCCTAAAATATAGTAGCTCAAAGGGTTTAAAATAACAGTTATATTGTTAATCATATTGATTTGTTGTCATAGAAAGGAGAAAGTTGGCAAAGCAGCGTGAGGTAATTTCTGTGGATGAACTCAGAAGTCTGCTAACGTGCACAAGGGAACGCTTTTTAGACCATTTTGATGCTGTTATTCCTAAAACAAGTCTAATACCGACAGACAGAACCTCCAATATGTTACACGGTAAGCTTTTTGTTACTTTAAATAGTAGTCCTTTTTTTGTGTGTAGCATTTATAAGAATTATTATTAAAACTTATGTACTGATCAAATCAAAATGTATCAAATTGTAGTAGTGACATATTTGTGTGTACAAGTATGTGTGTGATATCAATGTTGTATTTTTTATCATTTAGACATTAGCAATTTTCTCATGACTTTTTTTGTTAAGCATGTTCAGTATAATTGTTTTTGAGCGAAGGAAAAGCACTTCAAGGTAATTCCTCTTAAAACTGTTACTAAGCTGCTGGAATGGATGGGTTTCTATTAAGCTATATTTTCATAAGGGAAGAAAAGTAGAACTTAGTAAACTGAATGTAGTTAAAACTGTGTATAATAAGATGCGCCACACTTGCCATTTGTTACAGTAGGAAGTCACCAAACTTACTGAAGGAACAGAAAATCATTTCTGTATTACTTGGCATTTCTTTCTATTTTCCTGCTTTCTGTTCTGGTGATGAATTTGCATAGAGTGAAGCTCTTCAGGATTTAAAAAGGAAGCGTTTAATGATTTCCTGGCATTGTAAATGTATAGGATAATTTTTTGTTATTCTGTGAAAATCATTTTTATCCCATACATTAATAAGAAAATGGCCATAGAATCAAATTAATAATAATGCTTGTTGTGTGCCTTTTCTCTGTTTGATGCCCGGAAGGCACACAAAGAATCAGAAATTCGGGTGGGCCCTTGGCTCTGAGCAGGCTTATGGTCTAGTGGGAAAGAAAACAGAAGCACGGCGTTTTGTGCCGCGCTTCAAGGCCCAGACCTCTGGGGCGAGGCAGCCGGGGCGCAGGCCTCAGCTGAAGGTCTTCGGGCAGGCTCTCCCACCTCTCCATGCCTCTTGCCTCATGTTTCAGGTGGGGATAGTATTACCCGGTTACTAGGGTTATTATGAGGGTTAACTGCGGTGATTCCTATAGAACGCTTGGCCTGTAATCATCTCCAAACAGTTGCGGCCATTGCTGGTGTCAGCGCGCACGCCCAGTCTCCAAGCTGCTCCCCTGTGACCTGCAGGGGCGTGTGCCTGCACCTGATATTTAGCCTGTGGCATGTACATTGATATAGATTGTATACTCAAATTTAATCATTTATATGGTAATATTTAGGGGAATAATTAATGTTTACTTTTATTTAACATGGCTTGTGTTCTTCTGTGAACATAGCCTGTAATTGTTCAGAACTACTGATGATTTTTTCCTTCATCCATCTTTTGAAAAGCCATGCCAGCATTACAAAGCAGATTGTTTCATTGTGAAGCTCATTCTTACATGAAATAGGCAGTATTTCACCACCCTTATTAAGAAGCAGGAACTACTGTACTTGATGGTGTTTGGTTGGGGCAATCCAGTATACACATTAAAAATATTTTTAACTGTTGAAGACTAAATAGTTTAAAAATAAAGGAAAAAAGATATGCAGTTGGCTTCTGTTTTCATCTTGATTTTTTTCTTTTTAGTTCAAAAATTTCTTCCCAAGTCATTATCACTTTAAAGTATAAAACGGGGATTTTTGTCAGGGCTGACAGTCAGTGAGACAGCTAATGTCCGGTAATGTCCAGCCAGCTTATCAGAGTAGCGTGTAACAGTCCGAAACAGCGTGAAGCGCCAGATGGTTTTGGAGTCCAGTAGTACAGGCAGTAGTTCTGTCAGGCTTAAAACAGTTGAGATGTCCTCATAGTTGATGATGAGGATGGAAGACGGCCCCCTGTCTTTAGTGAGAATTGTGGATTATCAGCAATAAGAATTATTTCTAAATAATCTTTACCCTCAAATGTCTTAAGTTATTATTGTACTTTTGAGAATGAAGTAATCTTTCAAAAATATAAATTTTTCAGGATATTGGTGCTAATTCCTCTTTCTAATATGGAGACCACATATTATATCCCATATATTCTCCACAGAGTTGTCTCTTTTTCATTTAGAACTAGTTTCACAAAAATAACAAAGTTAGGCTTTCATTCCCTGTGAGTCCTTGCAATGCTAGTCCTCTTTGGATTCTAGCCCACAACTTCTGTTATGAGGAGAATGTAAAATAAAGCTCAGTACTAATTTTTTTTTTTATCACTTCCAAAAAACTTTCCTGTGCCATTTTGCACAGTTCAGGTCATCAGATTCACCCTTCATAAGTGCCTGAGGCGAGCATTGTGCAGTTCAGGCCATCAGATTCGCCCTTTTAAGTGCCTGAGGCGAGCATTGTACAGTTCAGGCCATCAGATTCGCCCTTCGTAAGTGCCCGAGGCGAGCACTGCGCAGTTCAGGCCATCAGGTTCGCCCTCGTAAGTGCCCGAGGCGAGCACTGCGCAGTTCAGGCCATCAGGTTCGCCCTTGGTAAGTGCCCGAGGCGAGCATTGCGCAGTTGATCCACCTGGTGTTTGTGTGTGTATCTACACGTACACATTTTTATATAGCGAAATTCAGCATGTTACCAGCGTTCAGTACTCACATGTGTTTCTTGCTGCTCGATAACCGTTCACTGGAGCTTGCTTCTTCTCGCCCAGTGGAGACCAGTCCTCTGGAGTGGCCAGGAAAGCATGTCCTTCAAAATTTGGAAACTTGTGAAAAAGCGAAACAAAAAACGAGGTGATGTTCAAATAGCTTATTATTTTTATGACCTCTATTATTTCTTAATCCTTAAATTGTGTTTATGAGATAGTAATTTATGGATTTATTGTAAAGGATATATGTGCTTACTGCAGACAGACAGACAGACAGATCGAGATGGACTGCTGCAGAGCAAGGTGTCCAGGACGTGCTCTTTCCCTTCCATGTGCCACTTGTCCTTTCTGGGTGCACACAGTCACAGGCAACATGTTAGTGTGTGGCCTCCAGACCATCTTCCATAGACGCACGAAAGCGTGAATATGAAAGAGAAAGCTTAAAAATATAGGCGTGTGCGTGTGTGTGTGTGTGTGTGTGTGCACGCACGCACGCGCACGTGTGGCCACTTAGTCGTGTCTGGCTCCTTGTGACCCCAGGGACTGGGGCCCACCAGACTCCTCTGCATGGGACTCTCCAGGCAGGAATACTAGAGTGGGTTGCCATTTCCTTCTCCACAAGAATGTGTAAAACAGAGTAAAAGTACTCTTTTCCTTCAAGCTGGGTAAAAATGCTTCTGTTTTACATTTCTGTGTTTGCATGTACTGCCTGTCTCTAGGAGGCAGAGCTTGTTTTTGCTTGTGTTTGGTTTGGTATAGCAGGCACTCAGCACGTCATTGTTGAGTGGTGGAAGAATGGAATAAAGAAAAGGAATCTGACTCTGCTGCATTGCCCCCCAGATACTGCAAATCACATTCTTACTTTTAGCTGCTTTGCTGAGAACATGTATCACTTCAGGTCTGTCTAGTCAAAGGTATGATTTTTCCAGTAGTCATGTATGCATGTGAGAGTTGAACTATAAAGAAGGCTGAGTGCTGAAGAATTGATGCTTTTGAACTGTGGTGTTGGAGGAGACTTGAGAGTCCCTTGTACTGCAAGGAGATCCAGCAGTCCATTCTGAAGGAGATCAGTTCTGAATATTCATTGGAAGGAATGATGCTGAAGCTGAAACTCCAGTACTTTGGCCATCTGAGCAAAGAGTTGACTCATTTGAAAAGACTCTGATGCTGGGAGGGATCAGGGGCAGGAGGAGAAGGGGACGACAGAGGATGAGATGGTTGGATGGCATCACCCACACGATGGACATGAGTTTGGGTAAACTCCAGGAGTTGGTGATAGACAGGGAGGCCTGGCGTGCTGCAGTCCACAGGGTCTCAAAGAGTCGGACACATCTGAGCAACTGAGCTGAACTGATAACATTTTGTTCATAGATATCAACAAATATTTACTGAGTGCAAAAGCAGAGACATTACTTTGCCGACTAAGGTCCATCTAGTCAAGGCTATGGTTTTTCCTGTGGTCATGTATGGATGTGAGAGTTGGACTGTGAAGAAGGCTGAGTGCCGAAGAATTGATGCTTTTGAACTGTGGTGTTGGAGAAGACTCTTGAGAGTCCCTTGGACTGCAAGGAGATCCAACCAGTCCATTCTGAAGGAGATCAACCCTGGGATTTCTTTGGAAGGAATGATGCTAAAGCTGAAACTCCAGTACTTTGGCCACCTTAAGCGAAGAGTTGACTCATTGGAAAAGACCCTGATGCTGGAAGGGATTGGGGGCAGGAGGAGAAGGGGACGACAGAGGATGAGATGGCTGGATGGCATCATGGACTCAATGGATGTGAGTCTGAGTGAACTCCGGGAGTTGGTGATGGACAGGGAGGCCTGGTGTGCTGCGATTCATGGGGTCGCAAAGAGTCGGACGCGACTGAGCGACTGAACTGAACTGAACTGTGTATTAGGCTCTCCCGTTAGGCCTTTTAAGGGGGAGAGACAGTCAACAGAACACAAAAAGCAGACAAGTAAATACAAGACTTGCAAACCGATCTGTGTGTAGCGAATGAGGCGGCGGGACTGAAGGAGAGTGGTCTCATTTGTTGGCATGGCGAGGGTGGCCGGGGTGGGCGCCCTGAGACTTCCGCCGGAACGGGGGCCTTGTGGGTGCATGAACGAAGCGCGTGCAGGCCCTTCCGGGTCCGTGTGGCCTTTGGATCATAACTGCGTTGCTGAGCTGCTGATGGATTTTCTGTCAGAGTGATGTGATCTGATTCTGCAAGATAACTTACCTTTTTTGCGGTGAATGGATTATGGGAGGAAGGTATTAGGAACAGACAGATCACTTAGGTGGCTTTTTCTGTAGGCTGAGAGGTAACTTTAACTTCTAACTAGAGTAGTAGTGGAGACAAGTTTGGAGAATATTTTGGTGCTAAGCTAGGAAAAAAAGAAACTTCCTGTTTTATTCCTGCCCGTCTTCTCTAAGAGAGAGAGAGAGGCATCCAAGACAGTGTAGGTTTCTGGCTTGACCAGCAGGTGAGTGGTGTCCTCATGGTTTGGGGAAGACAGAAAAGTTGAAACAAGAGTGGGTTGGGGGAGAAAGATCAAGAATTCTGCTTTAGGGATGTTTTATTTGACCTATGGATTATGCATGTGGGCATATTAGGTGGAGAAATCTGGAGTTTGTTTGGAGTTATCACTGAAAGGGTTTCTTTAATATATTCTAGTGGATGAGATGACATGGTGAGGCTGTATAGAAAAAGAGGAGGGTGTAAGGCCGTCCCCTGAGGGTCTGTAACATTCACAGGTCAGGAGGAAAGGCCAGTCTGGAAAGAAGATACAGGAAAGGCCAGGCTGCCCATCGCGACCTTGGATTTCCTGCCCGTCGGTTTTAGATGGTGTGTCTCCAACTTTCCGTTGTGAAGGACAAGGATGGACGTCCCTACTTCTCTTCACCGTTTATCCCCCTCTGTCCCCTTTAGCTCATGTTATTTTGCAGTAGACAATCTTTTTTCCCTTGCAGTCACTTTCCTCCCGCTTCTCCAACTTGATGCTCTCATTTGGACTGACCCCGTCTACCTGCACAGCTGTGGTCCTGGTATGTCTTTTGATTACATTTCTAGATTAGATTAGACCTGTATTTTCTTGGATCTCATACTTTATGAGAAGTCTGATGTGACATGGATTTTTGTTCCTTAATAGGCATTTTATTCTGTCTCTGAAACTTTTAGAATTTTCTGTTTCCCTTAATGTTCTGAAATCACATGAGGCCCTCATGGTGTGCCATGTTTTGGTCTTGAGGCTTTTGCTTTTTTATTAGCTCTCGGAAATCAGTTCGGTCGCTCAGTCATGTCTGACTCTCTGCAACCCCATGAACCGCAGCACACCAGGCCTCCCTGTCCATCACCAACTCCCGGAGTTCACCTAAACCCATGTCCATTGAGTCGGTGATGCCATCCAGCCATCTCATGCTCTGTCATCCCCTTCTCCTGCCCTCAGTCTTTCCCAGCGTCAGGGTCTTTTCAGATGAGTCAACTCTTCGCATCAGGTGGCCAAAGTATTGGAGTTTCAGCTTAAAAATCAGTCCTACCAATGAACACCCAGGACTGATCTCCTTTAGCTCTTGGAAATATTATTCTATTATTTCTTTGATAGTATTTGTCCTTCTGTTTTCTTTCTTCCTTATTTGTAATTATCTGTTTTACCTAATTTTAGATGCCTCAGATTGATGTTTCAATTTATATTTGATTCTTTTTTGAGTAATCCGTGTCTTCAGACTTTCTGGGTGGCTCGGTGGTAGAGAGTTGGGCAGCCAGTGCAGGAGACACCGATTCAGTGCCTAGTCTGGGACGATCCCATGTGCTCCAGGGCACTTTGTGCCACAGCTGCTGAGCCTGTGCTTCAGAGCCCGTGAACGGCAACTGCTGAGCGCGCATGCCACTACTGCTGATTCCTGGGAGCCACCCGAGAAAAGACACCGCTATGGGAAGCTGGCGCCTTGCAGCTAGGAAATAGCCCCCGTTCTCTGCAACTGTAGGAAAAGTTCACGCAGCAGCAAGGACTCAGCAGTGAGAAAAACAAATAAAAAAAGTTTGAAGAATGATTCCATTAAAAAAAAAAAAAGTAATAGTCCATCTCTTCATCTTTTCTGCTCTGCATTCTGGTGTATTTCCTCGACCTTTACTTCATCTTTTCCAATAAATTTTTGGCAGCTATTAAAAAATTCCTAATAATTCTTTTTTGTTATCTACCCTTTTTTCATAGCAACCTATTCTTATTAATAATAAGAATTGAGAAGATACTCTAAGGATATCAATTTATTAATTGGAGTTTTCTTTTAGCTTGTCTTGTCTGTTCTTTAAATGATCCCGTCATTCTCTAGATCTGTTTTGCCTGTTCCTCTGCCGCTTTTCTCTTATGTGCGGTTCTCTCGTATCTGGCGGCCCTTGACTTTTCACAGCTGAGAGTTTAGTCCTAGACTGTCCTGTGTTTGTAGTTGCATGCCTTCCTCTCTCTGCGTGTGATTCTATTCCCTATCTGCTGTCACCAGGATTTATCCTGAGAGAAGGGAGACGAAGGGCACCTGCGGGGAGGTAGCTTGGGTGCTTTGCCCACTGCTAAAAGAAGGGTGTATTCTGGGGGCTTCGCCGCTGACGATAGGACAGCCCCTGGCTCTTTATCTTCAGAGAGCAGTTTTTCTCTTGGAGGTTAAAGGATGAGTCTAAGGTGTGGTGTGGGAGGGTGTTCTGGAGAGTTCTGAAACTGTGTCAGCTGACGGCTGCCCGCTGCCTCTCTGAGCTCCAGTGCAGAGCCTGCCTGTGGTTTCCTGGGAGACGAGGACGCAGTCTGCCTTCTCCATAGGTTCCTTTTAATTCCTGCTGAGGGGTATTCTAGTCGTTCCTGAAATTCACTGAACCATTTGGTCCTCTCCTCTTCCTTATTCCTTTCTAGGCCCTGTTATAAACTTAGTGCCCAGTTCTTCAGCACTGTGATTTTTCTTTTTTGAGTGGGGAGGTTAATGTGTATGTTCGATGCATCATCTTGAGCAAGAAGAAGCTTGCTGCAGTTTGGGTGTAGCTCAGATATCACCTTTCTCTTAAGACTTCTATAAATGCTGCAGTTAAAAGACTATGCTATTACTTCTTCCTTGAAACTTGTCTTATTGTGCCTTTCCTGCCTCATTCGCTCTCTTTCCCTCCTTTCTGCACTTTGAGTCATACCTGTACACAGCCAGGAACAGTGATTAGGGGTCTATAAATTCATGATCGATGAACTTTTTTTTAGTACCTCAAGGTGATAACTGCAGAGTAGATACTCAATGTGTATTTGTGGACACTTCAAAATATGGGAGGATACCATCTGATTCTTGGCTGGAAACCAAAGTTATATAGTTTCATAATTTGTTTTATGTTAAAATAGATTCAGCTGAAGAATAAAAGACCATTGCAGAGTGACATTCAGAAATCATAAGGATTTGGTTTTGTTTATTTATTTGGCTGTGAGTGAAAGTCACTCAGTTGTGTCTGACTCTTTGTGACCCCATGGACTATACATTCCCTGGACTTCCCCAGGCGAGAATCCCAGAGTGGGTAGCCTTTCCCTTCTCCAGGGGTTCTTCCCAGGCCAGGGGTCAAACCCAGGTGTCCCGCACTGCAGGCGGGTTCTTCCCCGCTGAGCCGCAGGGCAGCCCCTGTCGTCCGTGTTGGGTCTTAGTGGTAGTGTGCTGCTTCCTCATTGGAAACCTTCTCGAGGTTTGTCACGCAGGCGAGGCTTGCTGCTCCCTGGCAGCGGGATCTTACTTCTCTGACCAGGATCGAGCTTCTGTACCCTGTGTTGGAAGGCCGATTCTCAGTGACTGCACCACCGAAGAAGTACCAAGAATTTGGTTTTAGACAAACTCAGGCACTTGTTACGTGACTGTTGACTCATCTGTAAGTTGGAGATAACAAGCCCAGTTCTACTTCAAAGCTGTGAAAATCTAATGGAATGATGTATGAAAAACACTTTGTGAGCTTGGAAACACTAAAGCGTGTGGTCAGTGTGTCTTGCTGGTCTACTTTATCACAAACTGGGCTTGTAAATTTCCTGATACCTTTGTGTCCTGGGCTCTGTGTGAATGCAGAGCACGCGTTTCCCCATTGCACTTCGCCTGTCAGATGATTGAGAGTAATAGCGATTAAGGTTTCGTTAGTCACTGTTGGATAATAGCTATATAGAAATGAAATTCACTCATCATGTAGTTCTTGCCCTCCTGGGGTATAGCGTTTTGAGTGTTTTCTTGTTTGACTGTTTTTATTAGATTTATATTTTCAATTTAAAAATAAAGGGAATGAGAAGAAAAAAGAGACGCTGTTGTCTTGTATAGAAATATGTCTTAAGGCCGTAATGCCAACATTTTAATCGTGCAATTATCAATAAAAATGCTTGGTGATTAATCAGGAAATAGTTGAGTTAATATAAAGTCAGGAAATTAATGTTCTGTGCAGGTATTGAAAGATTTTATTTTTGCTTTGGTGACAGAGTAATAGTATGATTTGTAGCTCAGTACTTGAGAAAACCTGTAGCATTCTCTGCAACTATTTTCTTTCCAGTTTTTAAAAACTGTGAGCTCTTTGGGTTCATAGAGCAATAGAGTAGAATTGGTACCTAATTTAGAGTCAGGCTAGTTCTGATTGTGTCATTTTAAAAATCTTGGTACTGTGGGTCTGTAAGGCACTATTGTGTGGTAAGAATAGTGATCATTTTTTAGGCTTGGTATGATACGAACTTTACAAAGTTCTTATTTTCAGGTGTTAATTTCATTTTGAGATAAGACCTATCCTGTCTTTTTCAAGGAACTTGTGAGGGTTAAGAATATATTGTATGCAGTTTGAAAAGTATGAAGCCCTGCTTGTATTTCAGGTATAATAATAATTTAGTGTTTATTCATGGTGTCGTAACCGTGGCCAGAAGAGACCTTGGGGAAATAACCTGATTACCATCTCACTTTATGGCTGCACCTTACGCAGCCTTTCAAGTTTATGGAACATTGGAGCATTTGGTCTCTGCCTTCAGAATTTACAATATTGTGGGGCTTTGGAACATACAAGAGAGTTTAGATTTAAATTTTATAGAATTGATGACTTCGCACTAACAATGATAGTGTGATGGTATGATACGATAATGATAGCATGAATGTAATCAATCATGCCAAATATAAAGAATATAATTATGTTTATTTTAGTTAAGTAGTAACATTGTTTTGACATGAAACTGCAAGTTTTCCTGTAACCTACATACAGATTTTTGAAAATATGCTTTGATTCTAAGGGATTTGCAAAGATTTTACTTTTTTCCTTTCTTAAGTGTGTAGATCTTTGGTTTTGTGTGTGTGTGTTTTTCTGGTTTCTGTTCATAGCAGCTTTTCCTGACCATGGAGAATTCTAATCTGCTTTTAATAAATCTACATAATTGTTTTTTCCTTCTCAGAACTGGTTCGTTACCTCGTTCATCTGAACAATTGCTGGGCCACAAAGAGGGCCCACGGGATTCAGTCACATTATTGGATGCTAAAGAATTGCTTAAATTCTTTACCTCAGACGGATTACCAATTGGAGATCTTCAGCCTTTACAGATTCAAAAGGGGTAAATTATAAACTTATAACTTCCAACTAATGTTTTAAGGAATCATTTTAAAAGCACGTTGCCTCTTACTTCTCCAGTTAGGTGTTTAGATCTAACATCCAGTTAGATGTTCTGTGCCACTTTGACAGAATCTACAAGTTTGAGCCCAGTGTTTATTAGTTGGCCTTAATTCTCACATTTTACCTTAGCCTAATGTTCTGTTGTTTGTAGTGTTGAGTATAAAGGAAACAGGAATAATAAAAACCACCGTAACATATTTCTTATAGAAGTGAGCTTCTGTTTTGTAGACAGATGGCAATACTTTTTCAGAAAAATTATAATTTGACTTGCAAAAATTTTTTTTAATTCTCTTTTCTATCACTTTTTAGTTTTGATTTTACTACTACTTAATCATGACATTGTCAGTTATGCCTAATAGTAGCAAAAAGGATAGCCTTTCAACTGAGAAGAATGGGAAAATGTAATAAAAATGCTTTTGAAACTATACCAAGTAAAACTCACTGTCAACTTGAATAATTTACAACTGACTTGACTTCCAAGACAGCTTCCACCAAGTTGCTAATTAATAAATTCTGGGTGTTGCAAAATCGTGACATCAAATACTTGTGAGATTTGAATACTTTGTTCACTGCCCCAGTTTCTTCTTGTAATCCATTTTTCTGAGAGTCTTCCAAAGGACCTTAAAAATTATAGAACATTTTGATTACTTTTACAAAGCTTGTTTTGGCAATTAGGACTCTGCGACCCCGTGGACTGTAGCCTATCAGGCTTCTCTGTCCATGGGATTTTCCAGGCAGGAGTGCTGAAGTGGATTGTCATTTCCTTCTTCAGGGGATCTTCCCGACCCAGGAATCGAACCCGGGTGTTCTGCATTACAGGCAGACACTTTACCGTCTGAGCCATCATGTGCATGTTCACTAAAGAGAGAGAGATGGGGAGCAACTTAGGAGATGTGATGGTCTTAATAGTTCTGAGTTTTAGTGACTTAATGATTTTAATGACATAAAAACAGTGTAATTTTAGAGTAAGTTTCTTATAGCTTTGAGAGATTGATAATCCTTTCTGTGGGAATCAAGAAAGGAAAGAATTATATATACGTTTTCATCTATTTAGTTATTAGATTCCTGTTCTTCCAAATTATTAAGCGTGAACTGGCAGAGTCAGATGGGTTTGCCAAAACTGAATTACGTAGGTTGTACTCTTTTTGACCATTCTTTGTAGCTGCAGTGTGAAGGCGGGATACTGTTAATTCTTCCTGTAGCTTGCCAGCGATTTATCTAGGGAAGTTTGATATAATTCCTTGATGTTAGTAAAGAACTGTGTCATCATCAACTATGTCTTCTGTTAAAGTTGAAGGATGAGCGTTCCTGGTAACGACTCAAGGACCTGTGGGCTTCTATTAACTCTCTACCGAGGAACCACCTGAAAAGCGATACTAAGCAAAGTGCAGGAATGACACCTGTGTATATAAAGAAGCATTAAACATTGATAAAATATGTACTTACTAAAGCATTTCCTTCAGAAAGAACAAGGTGTGAATAAAGTTAAGCTCAAACAGATGAAGTTGCTGGGAGAGATTAAAATAAATGGAAGACAGCATGGTAAAGAAAGGAGGTGAAATGCTAGGCACCTAAATAGTTGATATTACAGAATTATTCCCTTGAATAGTCGTCATAAAATACTGGGATCATTGCTGTTTATTAGTGTTACTTTATGTAAAGCACTTTAAATGAGTGCATTAGAATATAAATCCTGGCTTTCAGGATTCATTAACTTGCATATGTCTTATATTTTAATGTAATAATTTCAAATGCTTATCTTACAATCTAAAGATAATACTCAGTGTCATATGGGCAGTTTTCATTACTGAAGCCAAGGGGGGAAGTGTGATAGTGAATTATTCTTGATACTCCACTACCTACTTGTTTTTCTGTTTGCCATCTGTAAGTCTTCTGAAGTCAAGCCCCTGGTGTCTCCTTCTGCCTATTACTAGTGTAAAGAAACTTGCATAGTTCTCCCATCCCCACCTCTAACCTGTTCTGAGGTCCAGGAATCATGATCAGAACAGTGCCTCCCAACCCAGGCAGAGAAGGAGGGCTCTTATTAGAGTAACTCAGAAAGCTTAACCTGACTGCAGGTCCTGAAGTGGAGGGGCTGAGCATGAGTGTTTTATGTAAGTTCACCACAGGACTAGTTCCGCCACACCTGCTGATTGGAACCAGCTTTAGAAGAAAAGCTGAGATCACCAGTTAGTCTTCATATCCACTGATATTTAAAAGGTCACTGATTCTTAAAATAGGTGTCAAAATGACTATGTTCCCAGGCATAGAAAAATCTGGATTCCCCATGTGGTATAGTTGGAACTAAATACCTCTTTTGTTAATGAAGATTCGAGTTTGACTTTAATTATTCCACTGCAAGGAAACAATTTAACTGTTAATAAAGGCATAAGCAGTTTACTACACCAGGAAAAACATATGCTTCATGTTCTATTCTTGATTTAACCATTTTTCAAGCATTGGAGAAGGAAATGGCAACCCACTCCAGTGGACAGGGGAGCCTGATAGGCTGCTGTCTATGGGGTCGCACAGAGTCAGACATGACTGAAGTGACTTAGCAGCAGCAGCAGCAGAATAGTTTTTTACAGTAAGTAATATTATCATATTTAGAAGCTTGGGACAGAGAAAATGTAGTGATGAAACCCCTAGGCTTAACCTTACTTCATTTTTTTCTTTGGCTTCCTGATGTAATTCAATTTTTAATCCCAGGTAATATGGGCTTCCCTGGTGGCTCAGAGGTTAAAGCGTCTGCCCGCAATGTGGGAGACCTGGGTTCAATCCCTGGGTCAGGAAGATCCCCTGGAGAAGGAAATGGCAACCCACTCCAGTATTCTTGCCTGGAGAATCCCATGGACAGAGGAGCTTGGTGGGCTACAGTCCATGGGGTTGCAAAGAGTCGGACATGACTGAGCGACTTCACTTCAATACCTAGTTATAGAGAAGGAAGTCAGACTTCCTTCTTTAGACAGTTTCTTGAACTTTCTCACCAAATAAATGCAAATGCAAAGCTTTTTGTTCCAGGGAGAAGACTTTTGTCCTGACACCAGAACTTAGTCCTCGGAAACTTCGCGGTTTACCTTTTGAAAAAGCTTCAGTATGTCATTATCATGGAATTGAGTGAGTTTTTAATTTTCATTTTATTCTTCTGTGTGTTCTTAATGTGGCTTATCTTCTGTGACCGTGAAGAATGACTGTAACAAAATGATGGAAGTTGAGATAGAGAACCAAAGAGAAAGTACGTCACAAAACAAGTATTACATACTCAAATAATTTGTCTTCTGTTGGTAAAAAAAGATATTTGTTGATGAGTCAGTTTCACATTTAAGTCTCCTGTTACTAGTTGTTGGATATTTTGTCGGGATTATTTTGGCCCCTGCTCTGGGCATTGTGTGTGAATGCATGTTCACACTGCTGGGCACATTGATGGTCTCTGTCTGTTTTAACTGCTCGGAAACCATTAGATGAGATGAATTCTCATTTGCAGTATGCTAATTGTGTGTACATTCTCAGGGACTTTTAATTTACCTGTTTGAATAAACTTTCAAAGGATTCTCTTACTTAGAATTAGAAGCATCAGCAGTTCCTGAGGCCATGTGTGGATCTACCGGGATAAGAAAGGAAATGATGGAAATAATATATTTTAGGTTAAATTTGCAGACCCTAGTGATTCATTTTGCAAACTATTTCACATTCCTAAAGCAAAGCTTTATTTTATACTGACTTTCCATAAACGAAAATAGAAAAGGACTTGATGTTACCTTGATCTCTTAGCAACACCTTTATCAGTGAGCAAAAGAGATATACTACTTTGGTTATCTTGTAAACTTAATCTTTATGTCACACAACTTTAAACCTACTTTACTGATAGTTATTCACTCAGGGGCTAAAGATACAAAAGACTGTAAGACAACTACTTCTGCCCTTAAGAAACATGTACTCTAGTCGGGGAGAAAGACAGACATGACTTTAGTAGGATGTCAATGCAATTCAGTTCAGTTCAGTCGCTCAGTCGTGTCCGACTCTTTGCAACCCCATGAATCGCAGCACGCCAGGCCTCCCTGTCCATCACCCACTCCTGGAGTTCACTCAGACTCACGTCCATTGAGTCTGTGATGCCATCCAGCCATCTCATCCTCGGTCATCCCCTTCTCCTCCTGTCCCCAATCCCTCCCAGCATCAGAGTCTTTTCCAATGAGTCAACTCTTTGCATGAGGTGGCCAAAGTACTGGAGCTTTGGGATGTAAACAGTGTTAAAAATACCGGTATATAACACTGCACAGTGTGTGAAACAAGTAAACACCATAGATTGAGAATTTCAGTGAGGACATCTGAACTAAGTTTGAAGGAATTAAGAGGAATTTATCTGACCGAAAGGGCAGTATCTATGGGAGGAAGGAAAACCACAATCACAGAAAACTAACCAGACTGACCACATGGACCACAGCCTTGTCTAACTCAATGAAACTACGAGCCACCCCATGTGGGGCTACCTAAGGTGGACGGGTCATGGTGAAGAGGTCTGACAAAATGTGGTCCACTGGAGAAGGGAATGGCAAACCACCTCAGTATTCTTGTCTTGAGAACCCCATGAATAGTATGAAAAAGCAAAAAGATACCGACACTGAAAGATGAACTCCTCGGGTCAGTAGGTGGCCTGTTGGAGGTGCTGCTGGAGATAGTGAAGAAATAACCCCAGAGCGTGAAGAGGCTGAGCCACAGCAGAAAGAGCATGCAGCTGTGCATGTGCCTGGTGATGGAAGCAAGGTCCGGTGCTGTAAAGAGCAGTGTTGCACAGGAACCTGGAATATTTGGTCCATGTCTCGAGGCAAATTGGAAGTGATCAAACAGGAGATGGCAAGACTAAACATCAACATTTTAGGCATCAGTGAACTAAAATGGACTGGAATGAGTGAATTTAATTTAGATGACCATTATATCTACTACTGTGGGCAGGAATCCCTCAGAAGAAATGGAGTAGCCATCATGGTCAACAAAAGAGTCTGAAATGCAGTACTCGGGTGCAATCTCAAAAATGACAGAAGATCTCTGTTCATCTCCAAGACAAACCGTTCAGTATCACAGTAATCCAAGTCTATGCCCCAACCAGTAATGCTGAAGAATCTGAAGTTGAACGGTTTTATGAAGACCTACAAGACCTTCTGGATCTAACACCCAAAAAAGATGTCCTTTTCATTTATAGGGGACTGGAATGCAAAAGTAGGAAGTCAAGAAACACGTGGAGTAACAGGCAAATTTGGCCTTGAAGTACAGAATGAAGCAGGGCAGAGGCTAATAGAGATTTGCCAAGAGAATGCACTGGTCACAGCCAACACCCTCTTCCAACAACACAAGAGAAGACTCTACACATGGACATCACCAGATGGTCGACACCGAAATCAGCTTGATTATATTCTTTGCAGCCCAAGAAAGAGAAGCTCTATACGGTCAGCAAAAACAAGACCTGGAGCTGATTGTGGCTCAGATCATGAATTCCTTATTGCAAAATTCAGACTTAAACTAAAGAAAGTAGGGAAAACCACTAGACCATTCAGGTATGACCTAAATCAAATCTCTTACGATTATATAGTCGAAGTGACAAATAGATTCAAGGGTTTGGCCTGATAGTTGGCATGAACAACTAAGGACAGAGGTTCGTCACATTGTAGAGGAGGCCGTACAAATAGCTGAGAAAAGAACAGCGCCAAAGGCAAAGGAGAAAAGGAAAGATAAACCCATCTGAATGCAGAGTTCCAAAATATAGCAAGGAGAGATAAGAAAGCCTTCTTCAAAGAAATAGAGGAAAACAACGGAATGGGAAAGACTAGAGATCTTTTCAAGAAAATTAGAGATACCAAGGGAACATTTCCTGCAAAGATGGGCACAATAAAGGACAGAAATGGTATGGACCTAACAGAAGCAGAAGATATTAAGAAGAGGTGGCAAGAATACACAGAAGAACTGTACAAAATAGATTTTCATGACCCAGATAATCACGGTGGTGTGATCACTCACCTAGAGCCAGACATCCTGGAATGTGAAGTCAAGTGGGCCTTAGGAACCCTCACTATGAACAAAGCTAGTGGAGGTGATGGAATTCCAATGCATTTATTTCAATCCTGAAAGATGATGCTGTGAGAGTGCTGCACTCAATATACCAGCAAATTCAGAAAACTCAGCAATGGCCACAGGACTGGAAAAGGTCAGTTTTCATTCCAACCCCAAAGACAGGCAATGCCAAAGAATGCTCAAACTACCGCACAATTGCACTCATCTAACACGCTAGCAAAGTAATGCTCAAAATTCTCCAACCCACGCTTCAACAATGCATGATGAACCATGAACTTCCATATGTTCAAACTGATTTAGAAAAGGCATAGGAACCAAAGATCAAATTGCCAACATCCGCTGGATCATGGAAAAAGCAAGAGAGTTCCAAAAAAACATCTGCTTCAGCTTTATTGACTATGCCAAAGCCTTTGACTGTGTGGATCACAACAAACTGGAAAATTCTTGAAGAGATGGGAATATCAGACCACCTGACCTGCCTCCTGAGAAATCTGTATGCCGGTCAGGAAGCAACAGTTAAAACCAGGCATGGATGGAGAAGGAAATGGCAACCCACTCCAGTATTCTTGCCTGGAGAATCCCATGGACAGAGGAACCTTGCGGGCTGCAGTCCATGGGGTCGGAAGAGTCGGACACAACTGAGTGACTTTGATTATTCACTAAGCTGATCACCTTGGCTTCAGACTGGTTTTCTGAGGCCAAAAGGATTATTTTTGCAGTCTGATCCTGGTCAAAACTTAACAGTGCATCCTGCCTTCTGTGTCAGCCTTGGTTGCTTCCTGAGAAGGGGTGACTTTGTCACCCCTGCCCTCCTCCCCCTCCACCCCATGGAGGTGGTATACCAGGGTGGATAGCCCTATACCCTCTACTAGAGTCACTTTCAAGCCTAAAAACTTTGGGTACATATGATTGATGACCCCTATGTAAGTCCTGAGAAAGGAACTAGCCTTTTGAGAGTCAGGGAGAGAAAGCTCAGTAATGCCAGGAAGAAGGCCTGATCAGGGAGCGCCTGGAAACGTCGGAGACAGTCGGCACATTGCTGACTCTTGTCTGTTTTGGACGTTGCTTGTTTCAGAAACAGAATTAGGTAAGCAAAACTGCCAGATATAACTGCGATGCAGCAGAATGAAGCCATACCCATCCCTCCAACCTGTTTAAAGAACTGTTTTATAGCAGTTTGACTGGTGTGGGTTTTTTTTTTTTAATTTGTTTTGACGTTTGAAGTGGAGCTAATATAAGAGTATTCAGAATTGAAAAAAAAAAAAAAAAACCCAGGCATGGAACAACAAACTGGTTCCAAATAGGGAAAGGAGTACGTCAAGTCTGTATATTGTCACTCTGGTTATTTGACTTCCACGCAGAGTACACAAGACGTGCCGGGCAAGAAGAAGCACAAGCTGGAATCAAGATTGCAGGAGAAATAATAACCTCAGATGTGCAGATGACACCACCCTTATGGCAGAAAGCAAAAAGGAACTGAAGAGCCTCGATGAAAGTGAAAGAGGAGAGTGAAAAAGTTGGCCTAAAACTCCACATTCAAAAAACGAAGATCATGGCATCTGGTCCCAGCACTTCTTGGCAAATAGATGGGGAAACAAAGGAAACAGTGACAGACTTCAGTTTATTGTGCTACAAAATCACTGCAGATGGTGATTGCAGCCATGAAATTAAAAGACATTGCTCTTTGGAAGAAAAGCTGTGACCAACCTAGACAGCATATTAAAAACAGAGACATTGAGTTGCCAAAAAAGGTCCGTCTATTCAAAGCTATGGTGTTTCCGGTAGTCATGTATGGATGTGAGAGTTGGACCATAAAGAAAGCTGAGAGCTGAAGAATTGATGCTTTTGAACTGTGGTGCTGGAGAAGACTCTTGAGAGTCACTTGGACCCTCCCAGGAGATCCAACCACCATCCTAAAGGAAATCAGTCCTGAATATTCATTGGAAGGACTGATGCTGAAGGTAAAACTCCATTGCTTTGGCCACCTGATGCCAAGAACTGACTCATTTGAAAAGACCCTGATGCTGGGAACGATTGAGGGCAGGAGGAGAAGGGGACGACAGAGGTGAGATGGTTAGATGGCATCAGCAACTCAATGGACATGAATTTGAGTAAACTCTGGGAGTTGGTAATGGACAGGGAGGCCTGGCGTGCTGCAGTCCATGAGGTATACGATTGAGCGACTGAACTACCGTGAGGAATGAAGTGCAGTGATACAGATTCTAGAAAGAGGAAATAACAGTTTTGTTTTTAAAGCATGAATTCATATGCTTGGTTTGTGCCATTGAAAGAAATCTCATTGTCCATTGATAAAATGAGGTGAAGTATTTCAAGGAAGAGATCTGAAAGGACTGAAATACTGTCAGTTCAGTTCAGTCGCTCAGTCGTGTCCGACTCTTTGCGACCCCATGAATCGCAGTACGCCAGGCCTCCCTGTCCATCACCAACTCCCGGAGTTCACCCAGACCCACGTCCATTGAGTCCGTGATGCCATCCAGCCATCTCATCCTCTGTTGTCCCTTTCTCCTCCTGCCCCCAATCCCTCCCAGCATCAGGGTCTTTTCCAATGAGTCAACTCTTCGCATAAGGTGCCCAAAGTACTGGAGCTTCAGTTTTAGCATCATTCCTTCCAAAGAAATCCCAGGGTTGGTCTCCTTCAGAATGGACTGGTTGGATCTCCTTGCAGTCCAAGGGACTCTAAGAGTCTTCTCCAACACCACAGTTCAAAAGCATCAATTCTTCTGCACTCAGCCTTCTTCACAGTCCAACTCTCACATCCATACATGACCACAGGAAAAACCATAGCCTTGACTAGACGGACCTTAGTCGGCAAAGTAATGTCTCTGCTTTTGAATATACTATCTAGGTTGGTCATAACTTTTCTTCCAAGGAGTAAGCGCCTTTTAATTTCATGGCTGCAGTCACCATCTGCAGTGATTTTGGAGCCCAAAAAAACAAAGTCTGACACTGTTTCTACTGTTTCCCCATCTATTTCCCATGAAGTGATGGGACCAGATGCCATGATCTTCGTTTTCTGAATGTTGAGCTTTAAGCCAACTTTTTCACTCTCCTCTTTCACTTTCAACAAGAGGCTTTTTAGCTCCTCCTCACTTTCTGCCATAAGGGTGGTGTCATCTGCATATCTGAGATTATTGATATTTCTCCCAGCAATCTTGATTCCAGCTTGTGTTTCTTCCAGTCCAGCATTTCTCATGATGTACTCTGCATATAAGTTAAATAAGCAGGGTGACAATATACAGCCTTGACGTACTCCTTTTCCTATTTGGAACCAGTCTGTTGTTCCATGTCCAGTTCTAACTGTTGCTTCCTGACCTGCATACAGATTTCTCAAGAGGCAGGTCAGGTGGTCTGGTATTCCCATCTCTTTCAGAATTTTCCACAGTTTCTTGTGATCCACACAGTCAAAGGCTTTGGCATAGTCAGTAAAGCAGAAATAGATGTTTTTCTGGGACTCTTTTGCTTTTTCCATGATCCAGCGAATGTTGGTAATTTGATCTCTGGTTCCTCTGCCTTTTCTAAAACCAGCTTGAACATCAGGGAGTTCACGATTCACGTATTGCTGAAGTCTGGCCTGGAGAATTTTGAGCATTACTTTACTACTGTCAGCACCGTGTGAATAAAGAAAATGTGGGAACTGGCAGCATCTAAGAACATTCGTGCGTGAGACAGGAGACGCATAGGACCAGCACACAGCGAAGGTGTTTCTTTACAGTCAGCCTTTTAAATTTACATAAAGAATGTAAATTGAAACAACAGTGAGAATCCTTTCCACCCATAAAATCATATTGATAAGTAAAGGGACATGAGCCAGCCAGCTTGGAGTCTAAATTGTTGCTACCTGTCTGGGAAAGTGATCAGTTCAGTTCAGTCACTCAGTCGTGTCCGACTCTTTGTGACCCCATGAACCGTAGCACGCCAGGCCTCCCTGTCCATCACCAACTCTTGGAGTCCACCCAAACCCATGTCCATTGAGTCGGTGATGCCATCCAACCATCTCATCCTCTGTTGTCCTCTTCTCCTCCTGCCCTCAGTCTTTCCCAGCATCAGGGTCTTTTCAAATGAGTCAGCTCTTTGCATCAGGTGGCCAAAGTATGAAGCTTCAGCTTCAACATCAGTCCTTCCAATGAACACCCAAGGCTGATCTCTTTTAGGATGGACTGGTTGGATCTCCTGGGAGGGTCCAAGTGACTCTCAAGAATCTTCTCCAACACCACAGTTCAAAAGCATCAATTCTGCTGTGCTCAGCTTTCTTTATAGTCCAACTCTCACATCCATACATGACCACTGGAAAAACCATAGCCTTGACTAGATGAACCTTTGTTGGCAAAGTAATGTCTCTGCTTTCAGTATGCTGTCTAGGTTGGTCATAACTTCCTTTCCAAGGAGTAAGCATCTTTTAATTTCATGGCTGCAATCACCATCTGCAGTGATTTTGGAGCCCTGAAAAATAAAGTCAGCCACTGTTTCCACTCTTTCCCCATCTATTTCCCGTGAAGTGATGGGACTGGATGCCATGACCTTAGTTTGCTGAATGTTGAGTTTTAAGCCAACTTTTCCACTCTCCACTTTCACTTTCATCAAGAGGCTCTTTCTTTAGTTCTTCACTTTCTGCCATAGGGTGATGTCATCTGCATATCTGAGGTTACTGATATTTCTCCTGGCAGTCTTCATTCCAGCTTGTGCTTCCTCCAGCCTAGCATTTCTCATGATGTACTCTGCATATAAGTTAAATAAGTATTATTTACTTAGAGAGAGTGATCAGTAATTTACCAAAAGCCATGCAGTTTTTTATAATATCAGATTGATTACCTTTGCTCAATGATAAAATTACTGTATATGCTGAAAGTAATTTTGCAAGGGTACTTTTTACAGTGTTATTTCAAATAAACATTGAAATAATGTCTAACTGTAGCAGCTTGGTTCAGTAAATTATAGTGCATCCATAAATAAAATTCCATGTAGCCACCAGAATAGCTAAAATTATAACTGGTAAGTATTGACAAGTGTATAGAACAATCAGAACTCTCCAGTATTATTAGTGGAAGTATAAAATGGTATATTTAGTTCAGAAAAGGATCTGGCAGATTATTATGAAACTGAACATAGCTCAAACTCCATGGCTTAGCATTTGTAATAGTCATTTTCCTAAGAGAAATGAAAATGTAACGCCACAGAAACACTTGTCAAAGAGCCCACAAAGCCACTGTATTCATAATAACCCAGACTGGAAATAGCCTCATTTCCATCGGTCGGAGAACAGATCAGTAAAGAAACTGATATGTTTATATGACGCAGTACTAGTAAACAGTAGCCAGGAGCAACACACGTGTACCTGGAGCAACACACGTGTACCTGGAGCAACAACGTACATGGAGAAAGACGTGCACCTGGAGCAGCACGTGTACCTGGAGCAACACACGTGCACCTGGAGCAACACACGTGCACCTGGAGCAACACACGTGCGCATGGAACAACATCGAACTTCTGTCTGTGGGGAAGAAAGGAACAGTTGAAATACGAGTTTGAGGCGTTTATTAAATGAAACCCCCTTGAGCAAATGAACATAGCTAGATGTGACTCCCTTTCTTTAAGCCTGGGCCGTTGAAATCAAACCAGTGACTGTGCAGGTGAGCACAGTGAGTCCAGAAACACGGTTTTTTCAAGTTCTAAGTGTAAACTGTGTAGGCCTATTCAGTTAAACATAGACTGTGTTTCTACTCTAAACAATGCTCAAGTAAATTTTAAAGTAAATAAACTGCAGAGAATGCTCTCTCCTCTTCTATGTTGCTGTGACCCTTGGGAGTCTTTGAGCTCTTCCTCTATTCAGGCTTAAGGAATATTTGAAAGAAATATATAAACTGTTTAAGTGCAAATCAGTGTTTTCCAAAGGCAAAATGAAATCTGTATACAGTTGGCTCGTTCTCCACTTATTTCTCTCATGCTGGAGTGTAAGGTCCCATTGATTGTAAAATGCAGCGTCTTCTTGAACAGCAGATTGAACTCTGCTGTCAAACTGTGACTGGCAGGTGGCCACGGCAGCCCCTGTTGTGCTGAACTTGCTTTCATCCAGTCCAGTGTGTTTGGGAGCTTTTCCAGCGCTCGCTGGCATTGCTTGGTGTGTGCTAGCCAGTGTCCTGTCTGTCTTTACTGATAGGTTAGGACAGCAGCAGCTTCATCTTCTGTTAGGTATTTCTCTTTCTCTGGACACAGAAAGCGCTTGGCTGCTGTTTTGCGAGAAAACACAGGCGTGCAGTCATTCATCCAGGACTGGGTATCGGCTCCCCTGCTGCCCCGGCTCCGCCCCTTTCTGACTGACAACACCACGTCTTGTTTCAGTGCCAAGCCATAGGAGCACCATG